>VDFB02204721.1:66121-78609 GCA_007258455.2 Sequoia sempervirens | reverse complement strand
GACAAATTGTCACCCGAATTTTACTGCCACACATCTTAATCATTTGTAGTAAGAGAGTGTGAATTGATCTTACGATTGGAAAGAACATTTTTCTCATAAATCTGTATAAGAAAAGAATTAAATAGATGATGTGAAATAATAATAGAAGAAAAATGAAAGCTGGAGTATTTTTATTTGGGAAATTCTTTTTCATAAAAAATCCATCAAAATAAAAAAAATGGCTATTGGATAAAATTGAACTATTCCTCATTATAATAATGGATCTCTTTTTTCATCAGTAAGCATGTACAAATATAAATATACACATTGAAAGCGGTTTATATATTGTATGAGTCGTGCAGAAGATAAATATGAGTGCTTTAAAATATGAGAGAAAATAGAAAAAACCAAAAAGTACCACCCATTTTTTTCCCATAGTAACAACATATATGATCTGAAACGATAATAGAATAAATATAAAACAAAGAGAGAACCCTTTTCGATCAAAGAATCAACATTGTAAAATTCTTTACTATTGCATGAAACTTTATATTTTTCAAATGCAACAATGAATTGCTTTCTTCACCCTTAAAGCATGTGCAGATAAAATAAGTACATTGAAAGTAGCTTTATTAATTGTATTAATCATGCAAAAGATAAGCATGAGTTCTTTGAAACATTGGTGAAAATAAAAATATAAAATAACACCTATTTTTTGAAACAATAACAAAATAAATAAAAGCAAAGACAATAAGTAGTATTTTCACTTGGAAAAACTCATAAAAAAAGCTAGCATTGTGAAAAATTTCACTATTGCATAAAACTCAACTATTCTCAAATACAATAATAAATTACTTCATTCATTCTTAAGCATGTGTGGATATACATCTAGGCACATCAAAAGTAGATTCACACATTGTGTGAATCATACAAAAATATAAACATGAGCATTTTAAAACAAAGGTGATAATAGAAAAAACTCAAAATAACATCCAATTTTTTCTTTTGAAAAATAGTAATTACATATGTAATCTAAAATAATAATAGAATAAACTGAAAGCAAAGACAACATGCAATATTTTCACTTAAAAATCTATTTAGATAAAAGTCTAACACAAGAAAATTCTTCAATATTGCATAAAACTTAAATCCATTCTCCAATATAATAATGAATCTCTCCCTTCACCTTTAAATATATGTAGATATAAATAGGCACATCGAAAGTAGCACCCATGTACAATGATGATACCTCTCAAAAGAAGAGGACAAAACTACCTCAAGAGAGGATGTAGAGAGATTGATGAATGAAACTAGAAATTGTTTGTGTACCTCAATATTGATGTTGAACCATGACTAGAAAACTAGTCCATAGGAGCAAATACCATGAATATTTAGGAATATTAACCATAATAAACGATTCTCAATTTGAGATGTGATCCAATGTGAATTAGATACAAGATTCATGATTATTTACCATAGGCTCTTAATTTGAGATGTGATTTGAAGTGAATCAAGATGTGTCAAGTCGTATGAAAGACCTGGTAAAAATAAAAATAGATGATATAGATGCAACTTATTTGATATTTCATCAAGATGGAGAAAGGATAATAGTGCATGTCATTTTGACTAAATATTTATCTCTTCATTATCTATTTCGATGTAGAATCTAGGATGGAACTTTATTGTAGTTCATACTTACAAAATTCCCATGCATAAGCCCCATACAATACAAGTACATGATATGACGACACTTTATAATTGAGTGTATTTATATAAATACCACTTCAAAATAACTCAGTAATTAGACAGGTCCCAATAAATTATTATGATGACACTTTATATGTAGTGTGATTACAATTGTCACTTACCAAAACAATGAAGTAGTCTTGATCTTAATGTACTATAAAAGCCCAAAATAGGTCACTGAGCTATACTATATTTTGTAAATAGAATGAGATAAATAATGTGGTTAGTTGTTGTCATCGATGTCACAACTGATTGTTGGTTGTCAATGGTGTCAACACTTGAGGAGATTTCTATGAGATTGCTGGCAATTGGTTGTCTTTGATGTCAGCACTCGATTCTTAGGAGTTTGTTGGCATTAGTTAGTATTGATGCCCTTGCTACAGTTGGCATTAGTTGTCATTGTTGACAACATTCAATATGGGTTAACACTGATGTACGAAAGGGTTGTTGAAGTTCATGGTTGGATTCCATGCTTTACCTAAGAAGATTTATTGAACTTCATGACTGGATGTCATGTCCTATTAGAATGTTTGCTAAATTTTATGGTTGGGTGTCATTGAGTATGATTTATGTCAGCCAAGTTAGTTTCATAATGATATATTAATATGAGGATTAGAAGTATAAGAAGTATTGCTGACAGTAGAGAGATGTTGTTGAAGGTCTACAATATGTCTTATGCTCTCTCCTAATGTTCCTGATAAAGCATGTGTTGTTAAAAGAGATATCTATCCTCCACAAGTTGCTTAAGTGTTTTTGGTTCAGGTAGTTGCTTTAAAGTCTACTTGGTAGAATGCTCTACATTCCTTCACTGCTGAAGATATGGTCTTGTAGTTTGGGATTCAAAGCTAGTGCTTTGTGGATGTTTCACTCCTATATTTTTAGGTCACCAATGTTGTTGAGGATATTCTATGAATTGCAAAAGGTTGGTAGTGTTGTTGGTGTCTGGACTAGTCCAGGGTGATCCCATAAAGTTGGTTTACAATTTCTGGGAGATTCTGATTTTTGCTGAAATCACATATTTTTAGAAAATATAATGATTTAAGCCTTAAAAAGTTCCATTTAAAGCATTCCAATTGAAGAAGGTTTGATCAAACTACCTTAGATCAAACCCCCTTGGATAGGACCCTGTTAGTTTTAAACCATACCTATAATGGAGTCTCACCTTATCAAATGTCAGAAATAACTTTACCTAGATTCTAAATGAATTCATTTAAAATTTATTTTTTGTACTCATGTAGTCCCAGAAGGTAAGCTTCCAAAAATTTTGGGACTTATTATTATATTTATATTGTATTTCTTGTGAATGTAGGTTTTCAAAATCGCTCTTTGTTCTACACATGTGGAAAAATAGAAGATTATCAAAAAATTGAAAAATATATGAGTGCACCAGATATTGAAGTCCTTGATCCAACAAAAAATGAATTTCGAATGCACAAAAAAAATTTATGTGTTATAAGGGTCCTCTGTCCTGAATTGTAATTATTTTGAAACTGATTAAGGAAAAATATCTAATAAACACTATTCGTCCAATTAAGCTAATTCAGATATCATAGTTACAAATATAAATTCAAAAGTTCAAATTTTATCCTTCATGGAAAATCATGTTTTACTTACGAGCATCACCCTTAAAATGGTGTTTACTAAAAAAAACTAGTTTTTGAAGGAGATGGAAAAACAAGTGCAATCTAATTCCAAAATTTTTTTAAAATATATATTTAGAATCTACAGACAAAATGCCACAAATCACTAGTTTGCATCATCTTCAAATTTCTCAAGGTTTAGCCACTATATAGATGCCCGAAAGTGAAGATTTAGTTAGAAAAAGTCAGTTCAGTGTCCAGTTTGGCCAAAAACTATAAAAAAAGTCTTGTACGATCACCCTCCAGGAAATGTTTCGCAATTCTATGCATTGATGTCTCTACTCCTACAGTTTGGTGAATGTGTTCTCAACGTCTGTGCAGTATCTTAGTTCCAATTTCATGTAATGAAGTGGTCTGCAAGTTGATCTATTAATGTTACATATTTTGATCATGTGTTTTGTGCTTCCTGGATGATGTGATTTGTTCTTGTTTGATATGTGATTGCTATTAAAATGGCATCGCAGTATGAAAGAAGTGTATGGAAGTATTTTTGGATGTTCATAGAACATCCCCATGTGATACGCATGATGATTGGTTGCTTTGGTGTTGCATTGTGTCTTGAGTTGGCTTTCTAGGTTATTTGTAGATATCTAGCCAACAGGGCTTGTTCTTTTTCTTACACCATGTGCTTGGGATCTACGCCAGCAATTTAAGATGTGTTATGATATATTTGGGTCCTAACCTATCCTATTTGGGATTGCATCAAATAAATTCAATTGGAAGAATGTTTTGGAGCCGACTGGTTATGTGCTTCATGTTTTATCAACATGTTTCCTTTTATGCCGCCTTGGATTGATGTGCGCCAACATGTGAATTATTTTGGATCACATTAGAAGATGTATTAAGTTTATTTTTTGTCCTCTCTATCTTCAAGATAGGACCACATTATGTTTTGGTGGCCGACTTGTCAAATTCATGGATTATCTTCTTCCTAGTCGATCTAATTGAAGTTTTGAAGTGTTGTGGTGGATATAAATGAAAGATCATTTCAAATGCAACTAGATGAAGAAGTGTACAAGTGTGAAAAAATAAAGTGTGGAATGTATTGAATATCTAGTAGAGTTAGTGCTACATTATGAAGAAGAAATGTTAGATGTGCAAGGTTAACACCTTAGTCACGACAAAGAATGTTGTCTTTGAAAAAATGTGTAAATTTTCTCTCATAAACTTTTATATCCTACTTTGAGATAGTGAATCTCATTAGGTCCTTGTATCTTGTATCTAGATTTGTGTTTACTTCAATCTTGAAAGTCCTTTGTATCTTGTGCTAGGGTGAAGCCACAATAGTGGTTTTACAATTCAAGTGAGAAAGGAAAACTCATGAAAAATGACCCCAAAGCAAAAATGATTTTGGGGGTTCTCAGACCTTTGGTTGATCGGATACCATTAGGGGTTCAGCCGAACCAGAATGTTTGAGCAACCCCTTTAAATTTTGGCTGCCAAAAAATAAAACAAATGCATAGCAAAGGGGGTTTGAACGAACCCCCTTGAAGAGGTTCGCTCGAACCATGGTTCGGCCGAACCCCCCTTGCCCCTCATCCCGCTCCTAAGACACAAAAAAAAGTCTTTTTTTTATGCTTCAGAGCTCGGGTTGAGGATGAAAATGGAGAAGTCTTCAAAAACCCTTCTAGAATCAGATAGTCCTCGGAACGAGCTATACAACAAATATAATTTTTATATGTTTTGATTTTATTATGTATTTATTTTTTTAGTTTTATTAAACATAGGTTTTCATCGAAAATGAAGGTCTTTGTTTGCACATGTGGAAAAATATTAGATTATCAAAAAAAAAAAAAAAATTGAGTGCACCGGATATTGAAGTCCTTGATCCAACAAAAAGAAATTGAATTTCGATACATACAAAAAAAGTTATGCATTATATGTCGCTATATGCGAATTGTAATTGGTTTGACTTGAAACTTGATTAAAGAAAAAATATTCAATAAAAACTATCTAACCAAGTGGAAGCACTAGATATTGGAGTTACAAATCTAAATTTGAAAGAATTAGAATTTTATCCTTCATGGAAAAAAATTTATAATTATACAGTGTGTGTCACTTTTTAAAAATGTTGTTTTGAAAAAATGAGTTTTTGGTGGGAGATGGAAAAGAAGTGCAATTAATTCAAAAAAATTTAAAATATATTTTTAGAATCTGAGACAAAATGTAATGAGACTCTAGTTTGCATCATCTTCAAATTCCTCATGATTTAGTATAGGTGCCGAATGTGAAGATTTAGTTAAAATAATAATTTTGAGTTGTCTAGTTTAGCCAAAATTGTAAACCACTATTGTGGGATCACCCACTAAGGTAGTCGTAGCTTGCAAGTCCTTTTTGGCAGTGAGTCTTTATATAGTGAGTTAACTCTCGTAGTGGTTTTTCCCTCATTGGTTTTTCCACATAAATCTAGTGTCATCTTAAGGATGTGTGTTCTTGTCTCTTTTATCATTGCTGCTATTCTAGTTAAGGTTAGGATTTTTGTATCTCTCATTATTGATAGTTGTTGAATTGGTTAAAGGTTTAAACTACTACATCTTTCATTGTTGCTAATCTACTTAAGGATTTTAAGTTTGTATTGTGTTGAAGAACTCTTGTTTTAGAAGGTTGTTTTAGTTTTTGTGTAGACTGATTCACCCCCCTCCCGGTCTTTGGGTGTGTTCAACAAATAAAACTACACCAATAAAAATTATATAGGAAATTATGCATTTAAAACAATTTGTAATCTAAAATAATACTGTATAGGTTTGAATGGAGCCCCAGAAGTTCTAAAAATGATAACTACTCAACATTACCTATGAATCTATCTCTTACGAAAAAAATAGACACTAGAATCCAAAACCATCAACACATTTACAAAGTTCACAAGAAAATATCCCATATAAAAATTGCTCAAAAAAGGAGCAAAAATGAGCAAGAGCAAAGCGTCTAAAGTTTAGTACGTAAGAATTAAAATTGTATCAAAGAGAGGTCAAGAGTTCAGGATAGAAATGATGATATTATGATGTTTTCATTCTGACCTCAATGTAAGAATATCCGAAGCTTCCCCCAAAATATTCTTGACCACAAAAATATGCCTAGAAACTACCATCATTTTTTGTAAAAATATATTCTTCATTCAAATGTCACTCAAAAACTACCCAAAACCACATTTGGTTCTTGAGAAACCACTTTTCATAAAAATTGATTTATTACTCAAGAAATAGAGTGGGTAGTAGTAGATCATGGATGTTGGCTGACACCCAAAACTACTTGGGTGATGATGTTGCTAAGTATTGGGCTACACATTACTAGTGTAGCTAAGTGTTACCACTACAATGCTTATTGAGATTGTATGAATGAGAGAATTTTATTTTTCATTGATTCTCTCAATATTGAACCTAGGAATTTGTATACAATAATGGGATTTTTGAGGTATTCTAGACTCAACAATGAAGTCCTTTTGTGGTGCAGTTATGGTAGGAGGGTTCTAGAAGGAATAGCTCAAACAGGGCAGCAAAGAGTCAACACAGCGAAAATAGCACAGTAGATTGATATGTGAACATAAATCTTCATAATATGGAATGCTTACATGCAACATTGGCCACAAGGGCGAATATCCAAGGCTCACAGGACTTTCCTTGAAGTTTTATGAACATACAACTTGCCAAATAGGCCTTATTACATGCCCCCAAAGGGTTATTGCAAAAATGTATTGATCTGAATCTAAATCTACTAACTAATGATTCCTAAATCATTACAATGCTTATAAATATTCTCCTCAAGCTCCAAGATAGATCCATGTCAGTCAAAAGGGTTAATAACCCACTGAATGAGCAAACATGAAGGTCAGCCACAAACATGAATAGATAACTCCACGCAAGAAGATGTAAATTGCAGATCTCCAAGATAGATAGGTCCCAACAAACCCAAGATGCTTATATGATGTCCCATTTATGGTCCAGACGATCTAGAATAGGTCCGCAATAAGAATTTAGGAGCAGGTCGGTTCCAAAGACTCTGGCTAGTAACACAATGAAATTATGAGAGCGATAACTTTGGGTAGGCAAATGCAAATGATTTGAAATTTGGATATGTAGTAGATGTCGGTGTGTAGATGTTATATCCTACTCCACGAGCTAAGAAAAAATGATGCGGTAAAATGTGGAATGAGCTACTGAATGTAATGCAAGAAAAGAACTATTTTTGGTTGATACACGATTGCTTTTACAACCAGGGATGCTCCTACATCATTTTGGTTTGAAAAATCCCTTGATTCAAGTTAGTTGTTGGATTGAATCTTTAAATCCTTTTGAACAAAAAAAGCTTCTTGGTCTCTGATTTTAGTTAATCAAAAGTTGATCTTGACTTTCTTGAGCCTTATGAACATTGCAATGAGCTTAGATTTGATCCATCAAGCTCCAAAATTCACTTGCAATTAAAAATCAGAAAGAGGAAGTCCTAATAATATGATATTAATAGCTCTCCTAAATGGATTTGATTAAAAACTCCATTTCTCAAAATACTATTAAATCAATTAAAAACAACAACAAATCTTTGATACCATGCAAAATTTAATAAAAATGAATATAAGCCTAGATCTAGGTGATTATAGAGTATTACAAAAAGTAACAAGAAACCTTCAAATCATGCATAGTATAATTGCATGGCTATAATCTAATATCAAAAAAATGGAGAGATTAATATAAAATTTATTGATTACTCAATGATAGGATATAATTACTTTATATAGTCTCGAGTTTCCAAATTTGATAAGGATGAGAAAGAGGTAGAAAAGCTAAAATTCAAGAGATTTCTTTGACAATGTTTCTAAATATGAAAAGATAAAAAAATGATATCCCATGAAAGAAGGAATTTACAAGTATTTATTTATTCTATTCTACCTTAGTAAATAAATAACTTACCTAAGTAAACTTAAAATAATAAATTACAATCAAATAATTACACTAACAAAATAAAATAATAAAATGATTTGTTGCTTCGGAGGAAGGGGTGTTCATATTATCCTCTCCAATAGAGGGGAGCTCTCTCCTCTAGAGGTGGAGACTAAGTTGGAATGTTGGGTTGGTCGACGCTTAAAGGGGTTTCCTACTTCCCTACTTGTTTTCTCTAGAGTGTTGGGTTGGGTGTTGTGGATGCTCAACATCCTTTTGGTTGCTAATTTTCTTGGCTCTATGCTGAGTTTTTGGAGTAGTTGGTTGAGTGTTGTGGATATTTTTCTACTCATTTTTGGCTCAAAATTTGGTTCTCAAGAAAACAAGTTTACTGCGGGTTGGTTGTCCTAGGGAGTGTTGACGGTTTCAACTTTTTTGAACATCTTCAATGTTCTAGTACTTTAGGTTCTAGGTCCCATTAAATTATGTATGTACTAGTCTAAAGTTTGGGTTTTCTTGCCCACCCTTGGGGTGGTTACTAATGTACGAGTTGTCTTTCCCACCCTTGGGGTGGTTGTTGTTAAAGGTTGTTGTTTTTACAACTCGATGGGTAGCTTGTTGGCCTATTATGTTAGTTGTGTAGCTTGTTTTGAAGGTTGCTTGGGTTTCAAGACCCACTAAAACCTTCTTGTATTGGTTTTTTGTTTGTCTGGTTTCTCCACCCTTCGGGTGGTTGTTTTTGTTGGCTGCTATTTTGTAGCTTTGTGTGTGGCTTTTTGGCATGTTCTACTGGCAGTGTTGCCTATTCTACTTTTGTTGCTCTAATTGGTTTAAATCTGTTAGTTGTGAGATATGTTTCTTGTAGCTATATCTTTTGTTGTTGTTCCTTGCCAATTTTTTCTTATGTTGAATCTTTCTTGTTGTAAAATGGATCAAGGCCCTTTCAAAATCCTTGTTTACTCAATCAAAAACAAAAATAAAAAGGACTATTTTAACTAAAATTTTAAATTCAAAAGGATGAGAAAAAATAGAATTCCATGAAATAAGAAAATGGCATGCACTCAATTATCTCATCCTACTTAAGTATAAAATAAATTATCTAAGTAAACTTAATATAATAAGGTGAAATTAAATAATTACACCAGCACTCCTCTTAAGTGCAACTTAAAAGAATGTGAAATATGAAATGGGTCTCAAAAAATAGGTCTAAATAGGTTCCCATGTACAATGATGATGCCAATAAAAAATATGAGAAGGGGAATTTTGGAATCACTCATGTTTTGATACCATGTTGAATTGATTGTCCAAGATGCAACTAGGATCATCAATATGCAACACCAAATAATCTAAAAAAATACAAGAGAGAAGAAACAACAAAAGATGTTATTCTTCCAAACAACAATACAATATGATACAAGATATTTACAATGTAAGAGAAGCCTTTCTTATATAGGCAAGGTGAGATATAGGATTAGACAAGATCATGACAAGTCTCTTAATCCTATAACATGAGACAACTAACATAATAAATATTAACTCACCTAGGACACATGAATAGAATGATATAAGATAAGATCTCATCAAGACAAAGTTCTAAGACTTCTAGAAATATTTCTAGGACCTAAGTAAACTTAACATGTAAATAGGACCTATTAGGTGAACTAGTTAGGTATAACACCTTATTCACATCAAAACCCCCCTTAAGTGCAACTTAGGAGGAACAAACCAATGCAAAGATGCAAAATATGCATGGATGGGTCTTGACTATGAGGAAATATTTGTTGGAAAAACAAGGACAGACAACTGAGAGGAGGGGTGAATCAGTTGTCATAGAATATTTAAACTTTTCAAGCTTAACTTAACTTAATCTCAAATCTAATGAATGAACAATAAACCATAAACAATCAGCACATCAGAAACATAGAGAACACCAAGATTTTTACGTGGAAACCTTGTTAGGGGAAAAACCGCGATGGATGTTAGTCCATAATATTATACCCTACTAAAATTATAAAGAAGTATGAATGGGAATGCACATGCATTCAAGCACACTGCCTAGAGCTCACTGCTCAATTACAAGAGGGCTCACTTCCCAAAGAAAGATTCGGATTAAAACCATCCAGATTTGAATTGAGAAAATAGCATCCGCTAATGCCTGATTACAGTTCTAGTTAAGCACATGAACACTTCTTTGACCTTCTTCACTCTTCTTCACTCTCTGCTCTGCCTTCAAATGATCTGAACAATATTTGCACACAGGAATCACACACTTCACACTTGCACACTTATTCACACTTCCAAATGATAAAACAATCACTCTTATATATCTGCAACATGGAATTACATCGCTTCAAGTCGGCCACAAAGAAATAATAAAATAATTTCAAATCAGTTGGCCCAAAACACATAAAGATTATTCATGTGAATCAACCAAGGTTGGCCACAACATAGTGGAGACCCAAAACAACAACTCCAACACAAGAACACTTCAATTAATTTCTCCTCAAAGATCAACAACACGCTTCAACACCTAGTCCTCATGAACATGAAAAACATGAACACGCAAGAGAAAATCTCAGATCATGAGCACAACGATCAATGTGGAAATGCAGCACAAATAGTGCATGAACTAGAAACATCCACAACCACCATGAAACACCAAAGAAACATCCACAGCAACTAAACTTATAGAAATCACTTGATCTTCAATCAGGAACACAAACTGAAGTAACAGAAAAACTGTCAGAATACAAATCTCCATAACTTGATCAAATCTTCACGTGGATCTCTGAAACTTGGCGTGGATAATCTAGACATACTCAAAAAGAAACCTTTTAGTCCACAACAACTAACCATCAATGTACTAATCACACCGACAAACTGATCTTCACTTCTCCAATGATAACCTTTAGCACTTCTTATTATAATTTTCTCAATATCCTCGACATATGCAGCTTACAATACATCAATGCTAATAGTGTTGACATCAATGACAACAACATATCAGCAACACAACCACAACATCCAACAATCTCCCCCTTTGGCATTAATGGAAACACATTATGTGAAAAATACCATCAACACAACACTTACTCCTCCTTAGGTTCTAACTCTTCTCAACTCTTCTCTTCTAGAAATATTTTTCACATTGCACTTCTCCCCCTTTGACATCAATGTCAAAGATCTCTTCTATGCAAGCTCTGAAACACATATCTACACATTTGACTACTCCCCCTGAGTAGCAGGCACCACGACATCAATTTGGATCAAAATATGATCATGAAGTACACGAATTGATGCAAACCAATGCATCTCTAGTTCATATCAAGATGGATAATCACCCCTAGCATCCCTCTAAGATACTCAAAATTATCCTTTGGCAACAGCTTGGTGAAAATGTCTGCAATATGTTCTTTGGTAGGCACATACTCCAGTCTGACTTCTTTCTCACTTACTTTCTCCCTCAGGAAGTGAAACTTGATTGATATATGCTTGGTCTTAGAGTGTAGCACCGGGTTCTTCAATATGTTTATTGCACTTGAGTTTTCATAGTGCATGACAATAGGCTCATCATATACAACTCTAATATCCTTCAACATTTCTTTCATCCACAGCACTTGAGTATAATTATTTGTAGCAGCAATATACTCTACCTTAGCAGTAGATAGGGAAATGGAATTCTACTTTTACTCAACCAAGACACCAGCTTCTTCCCTAGGAAGAAGGCACCACCACTAGTGCTTTTTCTATCATCTACATCTCCTTCCCAATCCGCATCAATGTAGGCACTCAAGATAAGATCATCTTTAGGATACCAAAGCCCAAAATCAATTGTTCCTTTCAAATATCTAAAAATTCTTTTTGCAATAGTACCTTTATTGAATCCAAGCTTTAGTAAGTATTTATCCAGTCTAGAGAATACCAGGCTTTGGGGACTTGCTTGAGTCCATACAGAGCTTTATTCAATCATAAAACCATGTATTCCTTATCAGTCAATTGAAATCCATCTGGGTGTTCAACATATACCTCTTCTTCTAACTCACCATTCAGAAATGTTGACTTCAGATCCATTTGATAAACTTTGTAGTTCTTATATGTAGCATAAGTAAGAAATAATCTTATAGCTTCAATTCTAGCAACAAGGTCAAAGGTTTCTTCAAAATCAATACCTTCCATTTGTGAATACCCTTTACATACCAATCTTGCTTTATTCTAAACCACTTCACCTTGTTCATTCAGCTTATTCCGAAAG
>VDFB02204721.1:32874-66021 GCA_007258455.2 Sequoia sempervirens | reverse complement strand
AATAAACTAACCATTATTAATTGACAATACATTAATCATTATTGACACAACTACAATTCTTATTATGGTCACGGCCAGCAATTCACCGTCAGCAATTCAAGGCAAGAAAATTCACCGTCATGACAAATTCACGGCAAGGAAAATTCACCACCAGCAATTCACCCTTGTGAAAATTCATGGCATTAACATTTTTAATATATATTTCCAAGACTTTCAAAAAAAAATTACAAAAGAATAATTTTGGCAGTGAATTTTCCTAGAGCCTTTTTATTGACAGCTCTGAAACTAAATGCCAAAACTCACATAGATACAATTATTCATTAATAGAACAATAGTCACTTAAACTCACAAGAAATAATAAGAATAATCTAAATACAAAAATTAAAATGTCAATAATATAGATAAGTTTGAACCACCCACTGAGAGGAAAATTTGTCCCAACCTTGCATAACTCTTAGAAACATGAAGAGAACAACTAAGACAGAAAACTGAAAAATTAAAATTAAAATAAAAACCAACTAAATAAACTATGCTAAGCTAATAAATAAAATTATTAACATAATAGAAAGGTTGCTTGTGAAGGTTATGGGGGCAGTGTACACAAGGACAAAAATTAGACTGTGAACATTATATGATCTCATACCCAGACAGAAATTAGATCAAGGGAGAAGATAAGGTGTAAATAAGGAATGTCGATTCACTTACATGTGAGATTTAAATGGATGACACCCAGAGAGGAATTGAAAGAGAATAGACGTGTTTTCACCTACTTAGACACATGTTTAAAGTGAAAAGGAAAAATGATGCAGACATGAAAGAAATACGCTTTGCAGTGAAATGTCCCATTGAAAACAGCATCAAGGTCAAGCCCATGGAGACCTCAAATATGAACTTCATATTAAGACGAAGAGAATCTAAGAGAGATTAACTAACTTTCATTGGCATATTTCAGCCCTTTCTGATGATTGTAACATTTATAATGAGATAAACAGGGAACAATACATCATACATGAATTCGTCTATCGGATCACGGCAGCTATTAACAAGATTGAATAAGTCAAGTGAAAGCTTGGTCTCTGGATAGAAAAGCCGCCACTAAAGATAAAGTGGGTACCCAAATAGGAGTAGAAAAAAACCCTAGAATAGCAACTTGTTTTTTCTGTTAATCATACATCTTTGGAACGACGACACTATTACAAATGTTGAAAATTAGAATAAAACAGATAATTTTATGCATCCAAATAAACAAAACAGGATTGAAACATTTTCTCAAACACCAAAACCCCACTTGAATTCATTTGTGAAGTACCCACAAGCCGTTTAATCCATTACGGGACTCTACAGCCATATGGAACAAGTTTGATCTTGTTTTAGTTTTAAATAGTTAAGTTCCAGTCATGGATGAGTATCAAGCCAGGGAAACTGGTGTCCAAATCTTATAAGATTAAATTGAGGAAAACCACACTCAATGTTAGTTAGAAATTGATAAAGGCGATTTGGTTGTGTCATGTAAGTTATTGTCCGATGACTCGGATGAAAGTTATTTTGCAGTTCCCAGTTTTAGTTTGATAATATCTGTTTTATTTGACAAATTGTCACACGAATTTTACTGCCACACATCTTAATCATTTGTAGTAAGAGAGTGTGAATTGATCTTACGATTGGAAAGAATATTTTTCTCATAAATCTGTATAAGAAAAGAATTAAATAGATGATGTGAAATAATAATAGAAGAAAAATGAAAGCTGGAGTATTTTTATTTGGGAAATTCTTTTTCATAAAAAATCCATCAAAATAAAAAAAATGACTATTGGATAAAATTGAACTATTCCTCATTATAATAATGGATCTATTTTTTCATCAGTAAGCATGTACAAATATAAATATACACATTGAAAGCGGTTTATATATTGTATGAGTCATGCAGAAGATAAATATGAGTGCTTTAAAATATGAGAGAAAATAGAAAAAACCAAAAAAGTACCACCCATTTTTTTCCCATAGTAACAACATATACGATCTAAAACGATAATAGAGTAAATATAAAACAAAGAGAGAACCCTTTTCGATCAAAGAATCAACATTGTAAAATTCTTTACTATTGCATGAAACTTTATTTTTTTCAAATGCAACAATGAATTGCTTTCTTCACCCTTAAAGCATGTGCAGATAAAATAAGTACATTGAAAGTAGCTTTATTAATTGTATTAATCATGCAAAAGATAAGCATGAGTTCTTTGAAACATTGGTGAAAATAAAAATATAAAATAACACCTATTTTTTGAAACAATAACAAAATAAATAAAAGCAAAGACAGTAAGTAGTATTTTCACTTGGAAAAACTCGTCAAAAAAGCTAGCATTGTGAAAAATTTCACTATTGCATAAAACTCAACTATTCTCAAATACAATAATAAATTACTTCATTCATTCTTAAGCATGTGTGGATATACATCTAGGCACATCAAAAGTAGATTCACACATTGTGTGAATCATACAAAAATATAAACATGAGCATTTTAAAACAAAGGTGATAATAGAAAAAACTCAAAATAACATCCAATTTTTTCTTTTGAAAAATAGTAATTACATATGTAATCTAAAATAATAATAGAATAAACTGAAAGCAAAGACAACATGCAATATTTTCACTTAAAAATCTATTTAGATAAAAGTCTAACACAAGAAAATTCTTCAATATTGCATAAAACTTAAATCCATTCTCCAATATAATAATGAATCTCTCCCTTCACCTTTAAATATATGTAGATATAAATAGGCACATCGAAAGTAGCACCCATGTACAATGATGATACCTCTCAAAAGAAGAGGACAAAACTACCTCAAGAGAGGATGTAGAGAGATTGATGAATGAAACTAGAAATTGTTTGTGTACCTCAATATTGATGTTGAACCATGACTAGAAAACTAGTCCATAGGAGCAAATACCATGAATATTTAGGAATATTAACCATAATAAACGATTCTCAATTTGAGATGTGATCCAATGTGAATTAGATACAAGATTCATGATTATTTACCATAGGCTCTTAATTTGAGATGTGATTTGAAGTGAATCAAGATGTGTCAAGTCGTACGAAAGACCTGGTAAAAATAAAAATAGATGATATAGATGCAACTTATTTGATATTTCATCAAGATGGAGAAAGGATAATAGTGCATGTCATTTTGACTAAATATTTATCTCTTCATTATCTATTTCGATGTAGAATCCAGGATGGAACTTTATTGTAGTTCATACTTACAAAATTCCCATGCATAAGCCCCATACAATACAAGTACATGATATGACGACACTTTATAATTGAGTGTATTTATATAAATACCACTTCAAAATAACTCAGTAATTAGACAGGTCCCAATAAATTATTATGATGACACTTTATATGTAGTGTGATTACAATTGTCACTTACCAAAACAATGAAGTAGTCTTGATCTTAATGTACTATAAAAGCCCAAAATAGGTCACTGAGCTATACTATATTTTGTATATAGAATGAGATAAATAATGTTGTTAGTTGTTGTCATTGATGTCACAACTGATTGTTGGTTGTCAATGATGTCAACACTTGAGGAGATTTCTATGAGATTGCTGGCAATTGGTTGTCTTTGATGTCAGCACTCGATTCTTAGGAGTTTGTTGGCATTAGTTAGTATTGATGTCCTTGCTACAGTTGGCATTAGTTGTCATTGTTGACAACATTCAATATGGGTTAACACTGATGTACGAAAGGGTTGTTGAAGTTCATGGTTGGATTCCATGCTTTATCTAAGAAGATTTATTGAACTTCATGACTGGATGTCATGTCCTATCAGAATGTTTGCTAAATTTTATGGTTGGGTGTCATTGAGTATGATTTATGTCAACCAAGTTAGTTTCATAATGATATATTACTATGAGGATTAGAAGTATAAGTAGTATTGCTGACAGTAGAGAGATGTTGTTGAAGGTCTACAATATGTCTTATGCTCTCTCCTAATGTTCCTGATAAAGCATGTGTTGCTAAAAGAGATATCTATCATCCGCAAGTTGCTTAAGTGTTTTTGGTTCAGGTAATTGCTTTAAAGTCTACTTGGTAGAATGCTCTGCATTCCTTCACTGTTGAAGATATGGTCTTGTAGTTTGGGATTCAAAGCTAGTGCTTTGTGGATGTTTCACTCCTATATTTTTAGGTCACCAATGTTGTTGAGGATATTCTATGAATTGCAAAAGGTTGGCAGTGTTGTTGGTGTTTGGACTAGTCCAGGGTGATCCCACAAAGCTGGTTTATAATTTCTGGGAGATTCTGATTTTTGCTGAAATCACATATTTTTAGAAAATATAATGATTTAAGCCTTAAAAAGTTCCATTTAAAGCATTCCAATTGAAGAAGGTTTGATCAAACTACCTTAGATCAAACCCCCTTGGATAGAACCATGTTACTTTTAAACCATACCTATAATGGCGTCTCCTTTACACCTATCAAAATGCTGATAAAAAATAACTTTTGATTTACCTTTTGGGGGATCAAATGAATTCATTTAAAATTTATTTTTTGTAATTATGTAGTCCTTATTATAAGCTTCCCAAAAAGTATAATTTTAAATAAATTTAATTTTATTATTATATTTATTTTTTATTTCTTGTGAATGTAGGTTTTTCACTTAAAATCAAGCTCTTTGTTCTGCACATGTGGAAAAATAGAAGATTATCAAAAAAAATTGAAAAATATGAGTGCACCAGATATTGAAGTCCTTGATCCAACAAAAAAAAAAGAATTTCGATACATACAAAAAGGACTCAAAGGGTCCGCCTGGTGTCCTCCAATGGGCCTGAACTGACTTCGAAACTTTGATTTAAGAAAAATTCGCGACAAAACACTTAGGTTCAATTGGCATCGAGAGTCGGGGTTCAAAAATTGAATTTTGTTCGCTGAAAAATCAGTTTGTTTATGGCATCGCCCTGTACCGTTACGAAAACTGAAGTAGTGAGAAAAACAGCACACCGATTCCGAATAGAGTTTGAACTGGCATAAAACGCTATGCCACCCAATATGCCATCCATCTCGCTCGTAGTATTCGAAAAGATTTTGTTGTGTCGAATCAATGATCCAGCCAGTCAAAATTATAAAAAAGTATTGTACGATCACCCTCTAGGAAATGTTTCGCAATTCTATGCATTGATGTCTCTACTCCTACAGCTTGGTGAATGTGTTCTCAATGTATGTGCAGGATCTTAGTTCCAATTTCATGTAATGAAGTGGTTTGCAAGTTGATCTATTAATGTTACATATTTTGATCATGTGTTTTGTGCTTCCTGGATGATGTGCTTTGTTCTTGTTTGATATGTGATTGCTATTAAAATGGCATCGCAGTATGAAAGAAGTGTATGGAAGTATTTTTGGATGTTCATAGAACATCCCCATGTGATACGCATGATGATTGGTTGCTTTGGTGTTGCATTGTGTCTTGAGTTGGCTTTCTGGGTTATTTGTAGATATCTAGCCAACAAGGCTTGTTCTTTTTCTTACACCATGTGCTTGGGATCTACGCCAGCAATTTAAGATGTGTTATGATATATTTGGGTCCTAACCTATCCTATTTGGGATTGCATCAAATAAATTCAATTGGAAGAATTTTTTGGAGCCGACTGGTTATGTGCTTCATGTTTTATCAACATGTTTCCTTTGATGCCGCCTTGGATTGATGTGCGCCAACATGTGAATTATTTTGGATCACATTAGAAGATGTATTAAGTTTATTTTTTGTCCTCTCTATCTTCAAGATAGGACCACATTATGTTTTGGTGGCCGACTTGTCGAATTCATGGATTATCTTCTTCCTAGCCAATCTAATTGAAGTTTTGAAGTGTTGTGGTGGATATAAATGAAAGATCATTTCAAATGCAACTAGATGAAGAAGTGTACAAGTGTGAAAAAATAAAGTGTGGAATGTATTGAATATCTAGTAGAGTTAGTGCTACATTATGAAGAAGAAATAATAGATGTGCAAGGTTAACGCCTCAGTCAGCAAAGTGTTGTGTTGACAAATATTGTAAATTTTCTCTCATAAATTTTTTATATCCTACTCTGAGATAGTGAATCTCATCAGGTCCTTGTGTCTTGTATCTAGATTTGTGTTTACTTCAATCCTATAAGTCCTTTGTATCTTGCATTAAGGTAGTGGGCCTTAGCTTGCAAGTCCTTTTTGGCAGTGAGTCTTTATATAGTGAGTTAACTCTCGTAGTGGTTTTTCCCTCATTGGTTTTTCCACATAAATCTAGTGTCATCTTAAGGATGTGTGTTCTTGTCTCTTTTATCATTGCTGCTATTCTAGTTAAGGTTAGGATTTTTGTATCTCTCATTATTGATAGTTGTTGAATTGGTTAAAGGTTTAAACTACTACATCTTTCATTGTTGCTAATCTACTTAAGGATTTTAAGTTTGTATTGTGTTGAAGAACTCTTGTTTTAGAAGGTTGTTTTAGTTTTTGTGTAGACTGATTCACCCCCCTCCCGGTCTTTGGGTGTGTTCAACAAATAAAACTACACCAATAAAAATTATATAGGAAATTATGCATTTAAAACAATTTGTAATCTAAAATAATACTGTATAGGTTTGAATGGAGCCCCAGAAGTTCTAAAAATGATAACTACTCAACATTACCTATGAATCTATCTCTTACGAAAAAAATAGACACTAGAATCCAAAACCATCAACACATTTACAAAGTTCACAAGAAAATATCCCATATAAAAATTGCTCAAAAAAGGAGCAAAAATGAGCAAGAGCAAAGCGTCTAAAGTTTAGTACGTAAGAATTAAAATTGTATCAAAGAGAGGTCAAGAGTTCAGGATAGAAATGATGATATTATGATGTTTTCATTCTGACCTCAATGTAAGAATATCCGAAGCTTCCCCCAAAATATTCTTGACCACAAAAATATGCCTAGAAACTACCATCATTTTTTGTAAAAATATATTCTTCATTCAAATGTCACTCAAAAACTACCCAAAACCACATTTGGTTCTTGAGAAACCACTTTTCATAAAAATTGATTTATTACTCAAGAAATAGAGTGGGTAGTAGTAGATCATGGATGTTGGCTGACACCCAAAACTACTTGGGTGATGATGTTGCTAAGTATTGGGCTACACATTACTAGTGTAGCTAAGTGTTACCACTACAATGCTTATTGAGATTGTATGAATGAGAGAATTTTATTTTTCATTGATTCTCTCAATATTGAACCTAGGAATTTGTATACAATAATGGGATTTTTGAGGTATTCTAGACTCAACAATGAAGTCCTTTTGTGGTGCAGTTATGGTAGGAGGGTTCTAGAAGGAATAGCTCAAACAGGGCAGCAAAGAGTCAACACAGCGAAAATAGCACAGTAGATTGATATGTGAACATAAATCTTCATAATATGGAATGCTTACATGCAACATTGGCCACAAGGGCGAATATCCAAGGCTCACAGGACTTTCCTTGAAGTTTTATGAACATACAACTTGCCAAATAGGCCTTATTACATGCCCCCAAAGGGTTATTGCAAAAATGTATTGATCTGAATCTAAATCTACTAACTAATGATTCCTAAATCATTACAATGCTTATAAATATTCTCCTCAAGCTCCAAGATAGATCCATGTCAGTCAAAAGGGTTAATAACCCACTGAATGAGCAAACATGAAGGTCAGCCACAAACATGAATAGATAACTCCACGCAAGAAGATGTAAATTGCAGATCTCCAAGATAGATAGGTCCCAACAAACCCAAGATGCTTATATGATGTCCCATTTATGGTCCAACGATCTAGAATAGGTCCGCAATAAGAATTTAGGAGCAGGTCGGTTCCAAATACTCTGGCTAGTAACACAATGAAATTCTGAGAGCGATAACTTTGGGTAGGCAAATGCAAATGATTTGAAATTTGGATATGTAGTAGATGTCGGTGTGTAGATGTTATATCCTACTCCACGAGCTAAGAAAAAATGATGCGGTAAAATGTGGAATGAGCTACTGAATGTAATGCAAGAAAAGAACTATTTTTGGTTGATACACGATTGCTTTTACAACCAGGGATGCTCCTACATCATTTTGGTTTGAAAAATCCCTTGATTCAAGTTAGTTGTTGGATTGAATCTTTAAATCCTTTTGAACAAAAAAAGCTTCTTGGTCTCTGATTTTAGTTAATCAAAAGTTGATCTTGACTTTCTTGAGCCTTATGAACATTGCAATGAGCTTAGATTTGATCCATCAAGCTCCAAAATTCACTTGCAATTAAAAATCAGAAAGAGGAAGTCCTAATAATATGATATTAATAGCTCTCCTAAATGGATTTGATTAAAAACTCCATTTCTCAAAATACTATTAAATCAATTAAAAACAACAACAAATCTTTGATACCATGCAAAATTTAATAAAAATGAATATAAGCCTAGATCTAGGTGATTATAGAGTATTACAAAAAGTAACAAGAAACCTTCAAATCATGCATAGTATAATTGCATGGCTATAATCTAATATCAAAAAAATGGAGAGATTAATATAAAATTTATTGATTACTCAATGATAGGATATAATTACTTTATATAGTCTCGAGTTTCCAAATTTGATAAGGATGAGAAAGAGGTAGAAAAGCTAAAATTCAAGAGATTTCTTTGACAATGTTTCTAAATATGAAAAGATAAAAAAATGATATCCCATGAAAGAAGGAATTTACAAGTATTTATTTATTCTATTCTACCTTAGTAAATAAATAACTTACCTAAGTAAACTTAAAATAATAAATTACAATCAAATAATTACACTAACAAAATAAAATAATAAAATGATTTGTTGCTTCGGAGGAAGGGGTGTTCATATTATCCTCTCCAATAGAGGGGAGCTCTCTCCTCTAGAGGTGGAGACTAAGTTGGAATGTTGGGTTGGTCGACGCTTAAAGGGGTTTCCTACTTCCCTACTTGTTTTCTCTAGAGTGTTGGGTTGGGTGTTGTGGATGCTCAACATCCTTTTGGTTGCTAATTTTCTTGGCTCTATGCTGAGTTTTTGGAGTAGTTGGTTGAGTGTTGTGGATATTTTTCTACTCATTTTTGGCTCAAAATTTGGTTCTCAAGAAAACAAGTTTACTGCGGGTTGGTTGTCCTAGGGAGTGTTGACGGTTTCAACTTTTTTGAACATCTTCAATGTTCTAGTACTTTAGGTTCTAGGTCCCATTAAATTATGTATGTACTAGTCTAAAGTTTGGGTTTTCTTGCCCACCCTTGGGGTGGTTACTAATGTACGAGTTGTCTTTCCCACCCTTGGGGTGGTTGTTGTTAAAGGTTGTTGTTTTTACAACTCGATGGGTAGCTTGTTGGCCTATTATGTTAGTTGTGTAGCTTGTTTTGAAGGTTGCTTGGGTTTCAAGACCCACTAAAACCTTCTTGTATTGGTTTTTTGTTTGTCTGGTTTCTCCACCCTTCGGGTGGTTGTTTTTGTTGGCTGCTATTTTGTAGCTTTGTGTGTGGCTTTTTGGCATGTTCTACTGGCAGTGTTGCCTATTCTACTTTTGTTGCTCTAATTGGTTTAAATCTGTTAGTTGTGAGATATGTTTCTTGTAGCTATATCTTTTGTTGTTGTTCCTTGCCAATTTTTTCTTATGTTGAATCTTTCTTGTTGTAAAATGGATCAAGGCCCTTTCAAAATCCTTGTTTACTCAATCAAAAACAAAAATAAAAAGGACTATTTTAACTAAAATTTTAAATTCAAAAGGATGAGAAAAAATAGAATTCCATGAAATAAGAAAATGGCATGCACTCAATTATCTCATCCTACTTAAGTATAAAATAAATTATCTAAGTAAACTTAATATAATAAGGTGAAATTAAATAATTACACCAGCACTCCTCTTAAGTGCAACTTAAAAGAATGTGAAATATGAAATGGGTCTCAAAAAATAGGTCTAAATAGGTTCCCATGTACAATGATGATGCCAATAAAAAATATGAGAAGGGGAATTTTGGAATCACTCATGTTTTGATACCATGTTGAATTGATTGTCCAAGATGCAACTAGGATCATCAATATGCAACACCAAATAATCTAAAAAAATACAAGAGAGAAGAAACAACAAAAGATGTTATTCTTCCAAACAACAATACAATATGATACAAGATATTTACAATGTAAGAGAAGCCTTTCTTATATAGGCAAGGTGAGATATAGGATTAGACAAGATCATGACAAGTCTCTTAATCCTATAACATGAGACAACTAACATAATAAATATTAACTCACCTAGGACACATGAATAGAATGATATAAGATAAGATCTCATCAAGACAAAGTTCTAAGACTTCTAGAAATATTTCTAGGACCTAAGTAAACTTAACATGTAAATAGGACCTATTAGGTGAACTAGTTAGGTATAACACCTTATTCACATCAAAACCCCCCTTAAGTGCAACTTAGGAGGAACAAACCAATGCAAAGATGCAAAATATGCATGGATGGGTCTTGACTATGAGGAAATATTTGTTGGAAAAACAAGGACAGACAACTGAGAGGAGGGGTGAATCAGTTGTCATAGAATATTTAAACTTTTCAAGCTTAACTTAACTTAATCTCAAATCTAATGGAATGAACAATAAACCATAAACAATCAGCACATCAGAAACATAGAGAACACCAAGATTTTTACGTGGAAACCTTGTTAGGGGAAAAACCGCGATGGATGTTAATCCATAATATTATACCCTACTAAAATTATAAAGAAGTATGAATGGGAATGCACATGCATTCAGGCACACTGCCTAGAGCTCACTACTCAATTACAAGAGGGCTCACTTCCCAAAGAAAGATTCGGATTAAAACCATCCGGATTTGAATTGAGAAAATAGCATCCAATAATGCCTGATTATAGTTCTAGTTAAGCACATGAACACTTCTTTGACCTTCTTCACTCTTCTTCACTCTCTGCTCTGCCTTCAAATGATCTGAACAATATTTGCACATAGGAATCACACACTTCACACTTGCACACTTATTCACACTTCCAAATGATAAAACAATCACTCTTATATATCTGCAACATGGAATTACATCGCTTCAAGTCGGCCACAAAGAAATAATAAAATAATTTCAAACAGTCGGCCCAAAACACATAAAGATTATTCATGTGAATCAACCAAGGTCGGCCACAACATAGTGGAGACCCAAAACAACAACTCCAACACAAGAAAACTTCAATTAATTTCTCCTCAAAGATCAACAACACGCTTCAACACCTAGTCCATCATGAACATGAAAAACATGAACACGCAAGAGAAAATCTCAAATCATGAGCACAACGATCAATGCGGAAATGCAACACAAATAGTGCATGAACTAGAAACATCCACAACCACCATGAAACACCAAAGAAACATCCGCAGCAACTAAACTTATAGAAATCACTTGATCTTCAATCAGGAACACAAACTGAAGTAACAAAAAAACTATCAGAATACAAATCTCCATAACTTGATCAAATCTTCACGTGGATCTCTGAAACTTGGCGTGGATAATCTAGACATACTCAAAAAGAAACCTTTTACTCCACAACAACTAACCATCAATGTACTAATCACACCGACAAACTGATCTTCACTTCTCCAATGATAACCTTTAGCACTTCTTATTATAATTTTCTCAATATCCTCGACATATGCAGCTTACAATACATCAATGCTAATAGTGTTGACATCAATGACAACAACATATCAGCAACACAACCACAACATCCAACAATCTCTCCTTTTGGCATTAATGGAAACACATGATGTGAAAAATACCATCAACACAACACTTACTCCTCCTTAGGTTCTAACTCTTCTCAACTCTTCTCTTCTAGAAATATTTTTCACATTGCACTTCTCCCCCTTTGACATCAATGTCAAAGATCTCTTCTATGCAAGCTCTAAAACACATATCTACACATCTGACTACTCCCCCTGAGTAGCAGGCACCATGACATCTATTTGGATCAAAATATGATCATGAAGTGCATGAATTGATGCAAACCAATGCATCTCTAGTTCATATAAAGAGGGGTAATCACCCCTAGCATCCCTCTGAGATACTCAAAATTATCCTTTGGCAACAGCTTGGTGAAAATGTCTGCAATATGTTCTTTGGTAGGCACATACTCCAGTCTGACTTCTTTCTCACTTACTTTCCCCCTCAGGAAGTGAAACTTGATTGATATATGCTTGGTCTTAGAGTGTAGCACCAGATTCTTCAATATGTTTATTGCACTTGAGTTGTCACAATGTATGACAATAGGCTCATCATATACTACTCTGATATCCTTCAGTATTTGTTTCATCCACGACACTTGAGCATAATTATTTGCAGCAACAATATACTCTGCCTCAACAGTAGATAGGGAAATGGAATTCTGCTTTTACTCAACCAAGACACCAGCTTCTTCCCTAGGAAGAAGGCACCACCACTAGTGCTTTTATTTTCATCTACATCTCCTACCCAATCTACATCAGTGTAGGCACTCAAGATAAGATCATCATCTTTAGGATACCAAAGCCCAAAATCAACTGTTCCTTTCAGATATCTAAAAATTATTTTTGCAACAATACCTTTATTGAATCCAAGCTTTAGTAAGTATTTATCCAGTCTAGCATACCAAGCTCTGGGGGCTTGCTTGAGTCCATACAGAGCTTTCTTCAATTGGAAAACCATGTCTTCCTTATCAGTCAATTGAAATCCATTTGGTTGTTCAACATATACCTCTTCTTCTAACTCGCCATTCAAAAATATTGACTTCACATCCATTTGATAAACTTTGTAGTTCTTATATGCAGCATAAGCAAGAAATAATCTTACAGCTTCAATTCTAGAAACAGGGGCAAAGGTTTCTTCAAAATCAATACCTTCCATTTGTGAATACCCTTTACATACCAATCTCGCTTTATTCTAAACCACTTCACCTTGTTCATTTAGCTTATTCCGAAAGACCCATTTAGTACCAATCACATTTTTATCTTTAGGTCTGGGAACAAAAATCCATGTATCATTCTTTTCAATCTACATCAGTTCTTCCTTCATAGCTTCCATCCAGTGTTCATCATTACAAGCTTCATTGACATTGTTAGGCTCAGTCTTGGAAATCAGACAATACTCTTCTACAATCCTTCTTCTACTCTGCACACATTTATTCTTATCTCCTATAATTTTATCTTCAGAATGATTTAGCTTTACATACCTTGGAATTTTAGGATTCTCTTGCACTTCTGGTTCCTCTTTTCTTTCTTTTTCTCTTCCACTTGTCTCTCCTTCTTGACTTTCTTGATTCATCGTAACAATTTGAACTTGATTTTGTGTCTGAGCATTCTTTCCTTTGTCTATACTATCTTGTTGGTCATTTGAATCATATCCATAGTATCTGGATATCTAGCAGAGTCCTCATCAACTCTGACATTTTCACTTTCAACCATTTTTCTCAATCTTCTATTATAGCACCAATAAGCCTTGCTTTTAGTGGAGTAACCTAGAAAGATTCCTTCATCACTCCTTGCATCAAACTTTCCTATGTCCTCATATCTCTTAATATAACACTTGCATCAGAAGATCTTGAAACATTTAGCAGTAGGCTTATAACCAAACCATAGCTCAAAAGGAGTCTTACCAGAAATACCATTGACATTTACCCAGTTTAGAGTGTACACAGCAGTGCTTACAGCTTCTCTCCAATAGATGTGAGGCACATTTCCTTCCCACATCATTGTTCTAGCAGCATCCAGAATTGTTTTTTTCTTCCTCTTTACAACTCCATTTTGTTGAGGGGTTCGGGGAGAATATAACTATCTTTTGATTCCATGCTCTTCACAAAAAGAATTGAACTCCCAGGAGGTGAACTCACCACCTCTGTCTGACCTTAGGCATTTGATCTTCAGACCTATCTCATTATTTCCCATAGCTTTGAAACTTTTGAACTTCTCTAATGCTTCACATTTTTCTCTTAAGAAATGAACCCATATCATCCTAGAGTAATCATCAATAAGCAACATAAAGTACCTTTCTCCTTGTAGACTTCTGATTCTGGAGGGACCGCACAGATCAGTATGTACTAGCTCCAGTACTCCATTAGAATGGTGTTGTTTTCTCTGAAAAGAAACTCTAGTCTATTTTCCCATCTGACATTCCTTGCATATTGTGTTAGTAGGCTTCACTAGCTTAGGTAGAGCTCTTACTGCTTGAGTGGAGCTTACCTTGACAATGTTATCAAAATTCACATGACAAATCCTCTTATGCCATAACCAGCTTTCATCCACTTGAGCAATCAAACAACTTACATCAACACTCAGGTGAAAAATATTACCTTTTGTCTTTGTACCTGAAGCAATTTCATTTCCAGAACTTCCAAGTATCCTACATCTTCCATTTCTGAACTGAAGATTGTAACCCTTGTCCACCATTTTTCCAACACTCAACAGGTTATGCTTCAAGCCTTCAACATAAAGGACATCATCAGTATTATGTTTTCCACCAAGACAAATAGATCCTCTACCATGAATCACACTAGCATTGTTATCTCTGAATCTTACAACCCCGTCGTCATATTTCTTTAGACTTACAAATTTTCTTTTGTCACCAGTCATATGATGTGAGAATCCTCTATCAATAACCCACTCGTCCTTTTCTTCAATTCGGGCTGCAAGAGCTTTCTAAACTTTAGCAGATTCAGTAGCCACCGAACCATTTTCCTTGATAGCAATGAAAGCCCATTCATCTTCATTTCCATTTCTTTATCAGATTCTTCATCAATCACACTTGCTTCAACATAATAGCATTTCTTTTGAAATTTAGGTTAGTAAGGCTTGGACCTAGGAACTCTTTCAGGACACCTTGAAGCAAAATGACCTATTTTGCTACAAGAGAAACATTTAATAGGCAACTTTCATTTATATTTACCTTGTCCTCTACCTTTTTTCTTCACAATCAGTGCTTCCAGCTCTTCTACCTCTCTTTCTTCTTCTTCAAGCTATTTCATCTCTTCCTCATACTTGAATTTCTTTCTAGAACTTTCTCCCGGATCATATCTTTGCTTGTTTCTTCTGGATACAAAATCCTTAAATGAAAATTCAGTCTTAGGGGTAGAATCACCAAATTCACTCAACTTAAAAGCAGCAAGTTTACCAATCAGCATATCTCTTGTCACATTTGTTATTGTTCTGAGCTCTTCAATAGCATGAGCCTTTTATTTGTAAGAGGGAGGCAATGATCTAAGCACTTTAGCTACAATTTCTTGTTCATCTAGGGTACCACCGGCACATCTAATACCCATCACAAGTTCATTTACTTTTTGCATAAAAGAAGAAATATTTTCATCTTCACCCATCTTCAAAGTTTCGTACTTGCCTTTCAAACTTGTTAGCTAGCGACCTTCACAAGTGCATCTCCTTCATATAAAGTCTCCAGCTTCTTCCAAATCTCATCAATTGTCTTTAGATCCATCACATTTGTCATTTTTGAATCTGTCAAAGCACTCAGCAAAGCTTCAATAGCCCTGATATTAATCTCAGCCTCTTTAACCTCATCAGGAGTGGAAGGACCATTTTGAGGAATATTATATATGTTCTTTGTAATCTTCTAGAAGGGTTCACCTATACACCTCAAATGACACTCCATTCTGGCTTTCCACAGAGGGTAATTTTTTCCATCGAATCTAGGACTATCTTTCTTGTATGATATCATCTCGGATCACCTCAATCTTTTAAACTTCTTCAGAGGAACTTGCTATGATACCAATTGTTAGAAAAATAAGGACAGACAACTGAGAGGGGGGGTGAATCAGTTGTCACAAAATATTTAAACTTTTCAAGCTTAACTTAACTTAATCTCCAATCTGATGAATGAACAATAAACCATAAACAATCAACACATTAGAAACACAGAGAACACCAATATTTTTACGTGGAAACCCTGTCAAGGGAAAAACCACGGTGGATGTCAGTCCACAATATTATACCCTGCTAAAAGTATAAAGAAGTATGAATGGGAATCCACATGCATTCAGGCACACTCCCTAGAGCTCACTACTCAATTACAAGAGGGCTCACTGCCCAAAGAAATATCTGGATTAAAACCATCTAGATTTGAACTGAGAAAATAGCATCTGCTAATGCCTGATTGCAGTTCCAGTTAAGCACATGAACACTTCTTCAACCTTCTTCACTCTTCTTCACTCTCTGCTCTGCCTTCGAATGATTTGAACAATATTCACACATAGGACTCGCACACTTCACACTTTCACACTTATTCACACTTCCAAATGATAAAATAATCTCTCTTATATATCTGCAACATGGAATTACATCACTTCAAGTTGGCCACAAAGAAATAATAAAATAATTTCAAATAGTCGTCCCAAAACACATAAATATTATTCATGCAAATCAACCAAGGTTGGCCACAACATAGTGGAGACCCAAAATAACAACTCCAACACAAGAACACTTCAATTAATTTCTCCTCAAAGATCCACAACACACTTCAACACCTATTCCACCATGAACATGAAAAACATGAACACACAAGAGAAAATCTTGGATCACAAGCACAAAGATCAATGCAGACATGCAGCACAGATAAAGCATGAACTAGAAACATCCACAACCACCATGAAACATCATAGAAACATCTGCAGCAACTGAACTTATAGAAATCACTTGATCTTCAATCAGGTACACAAACTGAAGTAACAGATAAATTGTTAGAATACAAATCTCCATAACTTGATCAAATCTTCATGCGGATCTCTAAAACTTGACGTGGATAATCTAGACATACTCAGCAAGAAACCCTTTAGTCCACAACAACTAATTATCAACGTATTGATCACACCGACAGACTGATCTTCACTTCTCCACTGACAACCTGTAGCACTTCTTATTATAATTTTCTCAATATCCTTGACATATGCAGCTTACAATACATTAATGATAATAGTGTTGACATCAATGACAACCATATATCAGCAACACAACCACAACATCCAACAATATTAAATACCCATGTATAAACAATCTATCACAAATGGAAAAATGAGAAAAGCCTTGTGGGAGAAAATTCCTCTCCAAAATAGAGAAATACAATATGAAGGACTAAGAAGCCTCCAAAAAATATTCCAAAAATAATAGAAACATGAAGAACATCACTAAAGCGGGAAGAAGTTGCAAACAACTATCAAAATATGGTTGTTATAGTGTTGAAATTGAAGAAACTCCTCTAAAAACAAGATGAGGATTAGGATCAAGAAGACAAGAATATGCACGAGTGCCCCCAATGACACTACTTGAACAATGATCAAATAGAAAACAAAGGAAAAAATGAATTTCAAAGATATAGATGGCATATGTTTTTGCACGAGTGACCACAATGATACTACTCAACCAATACATAATTAAACTGCAAGTCAAAAATACAAGTTCCAATATTTTGAAGAACACTGATCAACTAACAAAAAATGTTTCCTCCAAACAATAGGAATACAAGAGTGTTTATATGGTAAATTCTTCATCTCATTGAAATGCATGGGTAACCAACCGCTACATCCAACTAGTACATTGGAACAAATACTACATACAAAACTCACTCCAAAGTGAAACCAAGGAAGCATTAGCATGAACAGTATGATACCCCCCATAATACTAACAAGGGAGAGGCATGAAATATCCACTAAAAATATGTGTCACCATGTTGTGCATGAAGGAGAAGAAATAAAATTTGAAAGGGAATAAGAAAGTAGCTCCAATTGAACAAGGGTGTGCAAAAATAAGACACACATGCATGAGGAAAGAATCACTTGGACTCATTCTTGTCATGGAGGGACACTTACTTGACAAAGGTGTCAAACAAACTAAAATACTGAGAGTAGGGTGAATCAATATTCTATCAAATTTCAAACCCTCCAAAACAAACGGATACTTTAAACTCTACTGTACAAGCAAAAACATGAAAGAAGAAGACAATGCACAACACAACACAACACTAGGTATACATGGAAAACCCCACAGGGAAAAAACCATAGTGAGAAAAGCTACTAGGAGCTACTATCCTAATCCAACCTCACAAAATGAACAACATTTACAACTTTGTTTTAGGGTTACAACCCAAGGAAGCTACAACTCCCTAATTACTATTTTAGGGTCACTCCCAAGAAAGCTACAACTCCCTGATTATACAACTTTATTTTAGGGCTACAATCCAAGGAAGCTACAACTCCTTGATCTAATCAAACACTCAAGAATGATTATAGAATGATAGTGCTTCCATTTTTTGAAACTGACAATTAATCTCAATCTCTTTTAATGATTCCAATTCTACTTTGCCACTTTTCTTTTGATGATTATAACTCTACTTTGTCACTTCTTCAAATGTCTTCTCAACTACCTACTAGCTCACTTCTTTCAACAATCAAGAAGCTTTTCCTATGACTCACTACCTCCAGCAAACAATTAACCACACTTTTTCACTTTCCTTCTATCATAGAGATATGATCAAAATGAAACCAGACAAGATCTACCACTATTTCTCTTTCTCTTTTAGTTGCTTACACAATTATCATAATTCATCACACCACACACCACATCACCCTAGATCAACTAGGTTTACAATTTATACATTATATTACATTGATTACATCTCATGTCAGCCTATAACATCTAGTGTTGATCATCTACCAACACTACAAGCATCATTCTGAGGGGAGGCTACATGGTTTATCTTATACTGTCAGTTTTGGGAGGAAGCATTTCCTCACATGGAGTTTATTAATTCACATTTTCTTGGGGGGGTCACATAGACCTTCTCTCTTTTCTCTCTAATAGGGAGAACACTCATTGTACTTTTTACTAGAAGCACTCCTTAAGCGGTCATTAAGAGTCCTCCATCTATCACTTGTACATTTCATTTCATTTCATTTTTCTTTTAGAGAGGGGTTTTTATTTCCCACTAGGTTTTTCTCCTTTACTCCACCTTGTGAGATATTTGTACATGAGTACCTAGCATGGCCTCATAGTCAAGACTCATCATTAGTGCATACATTACTCCCTAAGTTTCACTTAAGGGGGGTCTTAGTGTAAGTAGAGTCATTATCATAGCTAGTAAGCTAATCATCTATCTAGGATTGACCTATTCACACCTAGCTTAAGTTTATTTAGGTTTTTTTTTCTCACTTCATATGGTTGAGACATGTGTCCTCATGACTTGAGACACCTATTGATACTTGCTCACCCACTTGTCAAGTGAGATTACAAATGTCTCATATATAGAGTGGTAGTCAATCATTTATTCATACCTTCTCACTTCCTCATCCTTTCCTATATATGCAAGGCTTGATCATTGTATTACACACTCTTCATTTCACATTTGATAGGCATACTATTGTGCATATTTTATTCACTTGTGGAAGTGTTTTAATGCTCTATTTGACCTTGTAATTCTCAACACTTAATGGTATCTACAAAACTCTACACACAACCTCCATCTCAAACACCTAATATATAAGAGATGAAAATCTAAAACCATCAAATGGTAAGTAAAAATATATGAGCTAAAACAAACCAAAAGAGTGGTGCCAAATTCTTCCCTTAATCAAATATGTATTATGATGTGTCATAGCATGCATCACAAGTTGGTCAATATGTATAACTCTTCTTTACAATTATATTATGTGTCAATAATATTTTACATTTCCTATGCAAACTTCTAAAGGTCATAGCTTTTGATCTGGTGGGTTGATTTGGCCCCTTTTTTAATAGAAGTACTCAAATAAATCTATATAATAGGCATCCTAATAGACAATTTTGAACAACCAAGAATATTTATTTTGGCCAAAAACTAACTCTATATCCCAAAAAATGAGTCATTTCCATTTTATATCTAAAAATCACACTTTTATAATATTAACATTAGGATAAAGGTTCGAACACCTTTTTCAATAAAAACTAGATAGAGAGGGAATAGATATAGGGAAAAGGATGAACTATGACTAAGTGATGGGACATGATTAGGAGGGCATGATGAGATATATGGTGATGAACTAGGATTGTGTGATGGGATATAACTAGGATGAGATGATAGGATATAGGGTGATAAACTAGAATTAAGTGATGAGACATGATTAGGAAGGGACACTGAGATATAGGATGAAATAGTATTAGGTGATGGAACATTATTAGGAAGCGATAATAGAATATAGGGTGAACTAGAAATAGGTGATGGAACATGATTAGGAGGGTAGAAGGGGGTATCAAATGAACTATGATTAGGTGATCAACTAGGGAGAATGGGGAATAGGATGATGAACTAATACTTAGGGTATGGTAAAATGAAAGGAAGGAAGGTCATGAATTAGCTATGTAGAGATTGGTACAGGATAATTAAGGAATAGAGGAATAAAAATTAAGAGTGTTAGTGAGGTAAAGGATTGAAAGGATAAAGGAGTATAGATGCTCATGTTTTAAGGGATGGGATGCAAATAAGGTAGGAAATGTGGGGTAATGGGTGAAATTGTCTAGAATGGTGGATGAGGAGAGAGAGGAATAGGGGAGACTAAGAAATTCTAAGATATGATTAAGAATATATAGGTGGGTGGACAATAAAAAGGAGAATTATTGGGGATCCAAGGTTCTTAAATGTGAGGCATGTAGATTCTTAAATTCTATTATGGATAACAAAGGAAAAAGACCTAAAAGATGGAGGAAATTTAGGATTGGTAAGTTTACCAAATAAAAGTGTGATGAGCACATAGTTATACTAATAGGGGGTGAATCAATATAACACAATCTTTTTCTTTTCAAAACTTAATCAACCACAGCAATAACACATGCAATATCTAGCAATTAAGAACATAGGAAGAACACACCATTGACATGGAAACCTTTGTATGAGAAAACCATGTAACAATATTGCTTATATATTGATCTTCTTTGTAGGAACCAACCTACTTCTTTTACAAGTCTTCTTTTGTAGGCACCAACCCACTAGGGACACCAATCCCTACAACTGAGCACCAAATCAGCAAGAGACACCAATTTCTTCTAATGAGAGATACCAACCTCCCAATCTCCTTGGTTAGGAGGCACCAACCTCCAAACAAAAAAATGATAAATATTTGAAACTTATTCTTGAATCAGTTCTGATTCACCTTTAAAAATTTGCTCAAAATGTCTACTTTAAATCAGCCTCTAGATATGCTTTAATTCTTTCTTAAACTCTGCCTCAAATCTATTATAATTCCCTCTTAGATATGCTATAACTCTCTCAAAATTTGCTTCAAATTTATAATAAATTTCACCTTGAAAGGTCTTCTCAATTCTATTATAATTTCCTCTTAGATCTATTATGAATAATCTTGTATATTCTTCATTAAAATGTTCTTTTATTATTCCTTAAAATTTTCTTTTAAAATCATAAATATATTCTATTTATTCTTTGCTTTCAAAGCATCTTTGCAACCACTTCTTGTAGCTTCTCCAGAGGGGGCGACTTATTGAAAAGATATATATTTTACTAATGGACGTAACTTCTTGATGTATATGCACCTTTTCACATTGCCCCACTTAGGGTCAATGACAATATTTAATTTAATAAAAGTTAATTTAATTTAATTTTGATGTATACCAAACTTGGGTGCACCACTTAGGGTCAGGCCCTATAGAAAAATTAATTTAATTTATTTTTAAACACTCCAAAGAGGGTGCCACACTAAGGGGATCTCGACCCATACATAAAAAATATTTTTTTATTTTAATTGCAAATTCAAGAGGGGCGTCAAGTAGGAGAGAATCAACCAACAATAAAAATAATTAATGGTTGTCTTGTGAGGATAAAACGGTCTTAGAATGGGTACAATTTCTTCTACCTTCATTGTGACATGACATTAATGTAACTTTGTCATCATATGCCTTTGACATTAATGACAAGTTATCCATGCCCCCTTTGACATCAATGACAATATTTCCAACAATCTCCCCCTTTGTCATTGATGGCAACATGAACATAATTATCTCCTTTTACACTGCTCTCCTTTATGTATATCTCCCTCTTTGATATCAATGGAAAATGGAAACTTAGTATTTTCACAAAGAAAACTTTCCCTATCTATAATACTTCGTCTTGACATCAGCGGCATCATTCTTCCTTTTCCTTTATCTCTTCCTTTTTGTAATTCTCCCTCTTTCTACAACTCTTGGGTTCTATGAAATCAATAGCAATGAGATACTTTATTACCTTCATATAGAATATGCATTAGTTGATCTATCTTTGAATTTTCATCTTTACAAAGCTTAAATATATTGCATTGATTAGCTCCTCCTGAATTTTTATTTCTCCTTATGAACTTAGTGATGCTTCTTGCTAATGGAGCACAAGCATAGATTTTGATTTCTCTTGCTCTTGTTTCCTCTTCCAAAATTTTGTAGGATCTCCCTTTTTTTTTTGCTATGGCATCCTCCTTTTTGTTTTGTTTAATTGGTTTCACAAAACCACTTCTACAAAAGCGTGATATATGTCCATAATTATTGCACTTATAACATATAACATTGTAATCCACTAGAGGAGCACATGAATTATAGTTCCTACTTGAGAACCCAAAATATTTCCTTGCATGAACTCTATAATCCATTGCTTTATGACCAAAATGATTGCATGAAAAGCAATAACCATAGAAAGATTGATAGAACTTGGTCATATGAGATTGCCTTGGTGGAACGGGCTTCTTGACTATGCCATTCTTAGCTTTTGGAGGTACGATTGGCTTATATTTCTCTTTTTTGTTGATTTCACCTTTGATGGGACTTTTAAAAATATCAACATACTTTTTCGGCTTATCTTCATTTAATTTCTTCAATGATTGAATTATTTTAGAAATTTGGCCTTCTTCATAGCCAATACCACTCCTATCAAACATAGGCTTTTGAGAATTGATAATGTCATCCAATGTTCCCGAACTCTTCTTGTTCTTCAAGTTCCTATTTAATTTATTGGCATTGTTTTCTCCAATTTCTTTCTTAGGGAAACAAGCTCTTACTCCAACTTCTCACAATTGTCTTCCCTTTTCTTCAATTGGTTTCTCACCTCCTCCTCAATCATTTTTGCTTCTTCTACTTGAACTTTCAGATCTATGATCACCTTCTTTAAATCTTCAAGATAGTGTGATAATTTTTCTTTGGCTTCACAATCCTCTTGAATTTTTAATCCTTGTTTCATTTTCCTTCTTCTAAGATTCTTGATTTCTCTTAGGGTAGAAATAATTTATTTGATATCCACCTCTCCTTCTTCTTCATTATTTTCTTCTTTTAAATCTCTTTCTTCTTTTCTTTCATCTTCATAACCCTTTTCTTCCATCACCATGAAGAATATTTCTTCTCTATCATTGTTAGAAATTTCTTCATTGCTTTCCTCTGATAAGCTATTACCCTCTTTGGAATAAAGTCTCTTTTTTACTTCCATAAGTTCTTCTTATCATGTTGATATTATTTGTAACCCTTCTTATATTGTTGATATCTTATTCCTTTCTTCAAGTTGTGATCCTCTTCATCACTGTTGCTTCCACTCTCAACCTACAAACACTTAGAATCAAAATGACTTATTCTACCATAATTAAAACATTTAAATGGTAACTTACCTTGTTAATTTCCAAATCCTTTCCTTAGTTTTCTCTTGAAGTGGGCTTCTTCTTCATATGTTCCATTTTTTGAGATATCATTTGGTACATGCTCTTTATTATTTCCCTTCTTTGATGCTTTGAAGGTTGCCTCCTTTTTAGATGGTTTCTCTCTGATCCTCATTTCATAGGCAATAAGAATCCCATGCAACTCATGCTTCATTAGTTTGTCTAAATCTCTCATTTCTTTAATTGTCAAAACGTTGGAATCAAATCTTAGAGGTAAAGACCTTAATACCTTTTTCACAATCACAGCTTCTTCAACTATTTCACCAAGACCTCGTATTGTGTTCACAATCTCATCAACACGAAGCAAATAGGAGGTTATGTTTTTTGCTTCTTTCATCTAAAGGGTTTCAAATTGTCCCCTATGGGTTTGAAGCTTTTCCTTCTTTACCTTATCATCTCCTTCATAGATATTCTTCAACTTATCCCAGATCTCCTTGGCTAATTTTCAATGCATTACTTTTAAAAATTGATTTGGATAATCCACACAAGATCGCATTCATGGATTTCACATTGTTTTCATTTTCCTTCTTTCTAGCTTGATCCATCGAAGGAGTCACAAGAGTTGTATATCCATTTTCCACTAATTTCCAAATACCAAACCCTAGAGCACTCAAATAGGTTTTCATCCTTATGCTCCAAAAGACATAGTTTGTTCCACTAAACAATGGTGCCATGTTTGATGAGAATCCATATCCTTCTTCATCGGCCATATGTGCTCTTTAGATCTTCCTTCTAGCGGTTAAACTATATTTGAAGGATCCTTCTCTAATACCAAGTGATGAGCACACAATTATATTGAGAGGGGGGTGAAATGGTATAACAATTTTTTACTTTTCAAAACTTAATCAACCACAGCATTAACACACATGCAAGATCTAGCAATTAAGAACATGAGAAGAACACATGATTTACATGGAAACCCTTGTGGGATAAAACCACAACAAATTATTTCTTATATATTGATCTTATTTGTAGGCACCAACCTACTTCTTTTACAAGTCTTCTTTTGTAGGCACCGACGCAGTGGAGACACCAATCCCCACAACTGAGCACCAACTCAACATGAGACACCAGTCTCTTCTAATTAGAGGTACCAACCTCTCAATCTCCTTAGTTGGTGTGAGCATGATCTATACCTAATCCAACATGATTAAAACAAAAGGAAATTAGTCACATTAACAAAGTTAAACCAATCTCCCTATGAAATTCTCAAAAGCACAAAACAAAGAAACCATGAATACAAAAACATCAAATAACAAGAAATGCATAATGAGATAGCTAGCATGAGATTGTGGATGAAGAGGTTGATTTTCATTTTGTTGGGGATAGTTGACGGTAGGTGGAACTTGACTCACAGGAGGTCCTGGGTGAGGGACAAGAGGCAAATGAGGAACCGGATTCATGATTGGGGTATGACTAGAAAGAGCCTGGTTGAGAGCTGGGACTTGTCCAAGGTGAGCAGCGGGTCCTAATGATGGTAAAGGTTCAGAAAAATGTTGTCTTAATGCAGTGCTAACCTTTATAGCCTTTGCATACGCATCAAGCAAAGTATTAGGAGGGTTGTTTCTCCATTTCATGAAGGTGGCCATCGGGCTGTCAAGCCCTTCATAATAGACTTCTAAGGCAGTAGGCTCATCAACAGCATAGGGGGCCTGCAGTCTGGTATAGGCACGATGAAACCTATTGTTGAAGGACCCTATAGGCTCATGGACTTCTATCTTAACATTAGTGAATTGACGGTAGAGCTCACTGGGACTGATGGGAATCCTAAACTTTTGCAAGAATGCAATCTCTAATTCATTCCAATTCTAGATGGACCCAACAGGTAAATGATTGTACCAATAGAATGCATCTTCTCCTAGGGAATAAGAAAAGAGTCGGCATGCTACATCCTCATGATTGATTCCCCTATCCTTAAGGCTAGTCTGAAAGATCATGATGTGTTCCTCAGTAGTTCTATTGGGGTCATTAACATGGAACTTTGAACATAAGTTCTCAGGATTCTTGGGCATGACATTGTAATTGGCAAAAGTCAATGGGGATGGGTTATTAGCTAGGAAGGCCATTGGTGGAGGTGGGGGTGGTAATGGTTGATTTATGACTGGTTGAGGTTGTTGGTTGGGAATATCCTAAAACTTAGATGAAGATGAACTTGATGAAGATGAGAATGATGGAGATGATGCAGGTGGTTGGATGGATGATGATTCTCCCCTTCTGTTGGGCCTTCTTGACCTAGTGGGAGCTGACAATTCTTGAAATTCCTCTTCTCCTAGAGTAGATCTACTTCTTCTTCTGAACCTTTTAGGAGAGATGGTAGACAAAAATTGATCCAGCTTAGCTTATTTAGGCCCTCCTTCTATTTCCAATCTGTTGATGATGTTTTCTGCATAGTAACAACTCAGACATAATATAATATCCTATCTCTCTTGAAAGGTAAATCTCTATCAGCAAGCCTCAAGAGATAACCCCAAGGTCTCTAATGTTAGATCTTGACAATGCATAAACAACTCAGTGATAAATGTGAAAATGTTGGTAATCACAAAGGGACCTTACTACAAGCAAATACTAAATCTAATTTATCAGATCTAACAATATGATGATACTTCAATCCTAAATCTAACCCAAATGATAAAAGAAATAACAAAAGATAAGGGTTTCAAAATATTTCTAAATTTAACTACTCCTAAGATTAACAATGAAAATGATGAAATACTTGAAATGGACCAATCCCTCCTAAACTAATTCCTACTTAACCCAGATGAACCTGCAATCTCACGAAATAGTGCAATCTTCTAAGGTATTAAGATTTTCAGATCATGAACATTCATCCAAGACAACCCAATTGCAATTGAAATGAATAAATCTCCATAATTGAACTAAGCACAATGAATATAAAGGTCCAGCCTAACTTTGCAAAGCAATTAACAATCAGCTAGCTGCAAAATGTATGGACCAGGGATTGCTACAAACACTTCAAGCATCAAATCATAAACACCATTGAATCAAATCTAACACACATCTAATAACCCTGAGCAATTTAAAAGATAGAATCATAAGAACCATGCAAGATAAGTCAACACAAAAGAGATCACCAGAAAATCACAATGTCTTCAATTGTATTGAATCACTGAATTTCAACAACAATTCCAATGTTCTGTGTTACAAAATTTGCTCAAAATGAAATAACTTCTACCTCTACTCTACTACCTAATTCGCTCTTATATCAAAACTATCTCTATATGTCTATTCTCTTCTATGTTCTCTATTCTATCCCTTACAAATGAGGCGAAATTCCAAATTTATAGAAGACCCCCAAAGCATGTCGGCCAAGCTAGGGTTTATAATCATGAAATAGCCAAAAACAAGTCAGCCCAATTAATGTTTACAATAACAAATGGCCACAAAATAGGTCGGCCAAGGAGAATTAAAAATAAAATGAATTAGCATTAAATGCTTGAACTCAATCCAGGTCAGCCTAGGATCTTTGATGCAATTCGAACCAAGGCATGGAAAATAATAGGGAAGCACAAAATTTGATGTAGCCTTGCATTAACTGCCTCCTTCCAAGTCGGCCAAAGGTGAAGCAACTAGCACTTCAAATTCCCCCTCCAGGTCAGCCACAGGTGAATAAATACTTTAAACCATCCTTCAATCGAGCTAATTTCACCTCCAGAACCTCCTTGACAACCATGCCAAATTCAACCTACACTCAGCAAAACCCAGCATCAATATCCATTATAACATGAAGATCAAGATTAGCCCATCACAAATAACATATTCATCATTCAAAAAAATATGCACAAGGATCAAAATCAATCCCAGAAACATCGTTAAATCATCTTCTACACAGTTCAGGATTTCAAGCCCACCGCGAAATCCAGGCCAGGAAGGAATTTCGAGGAAATCCAGGCTAGGTGGATTTTCCCGAAGAAGGCACAAAATCAACCATAGAACATCAAAAATTCAAAAAGGATGCAGATAACAGTGTAATCCATCAATTTAGAGAATGGAATGATAAGAATTTATCATTAAAATCATCCATTTCACCCAATTTTTAAGTTTCACAAAGCTTCCTAGGGAATTCGGAAAAATCCGGCCAAACCGGAATTCCACAAAGTCGTCGAATCTTTGAATTCCATGCACACCCTAGAACATAGAAGGTTAGGCGGAATCCAGGAAAATCCGAGGTCGACGGAAAATCCTAAGGTCGAAAGAAAACCCGAATATCGACATCCTCTCACGAATTCGCTCAAATTGATTGAACAATCACAAATTTGAGGAGTTAGGGCACGGAACCAGTTTAACTTGAACCTACCACAGATCTTCCTTGAATTCTAGGTTCCTTCAAAAGCAAATTAAGATGCAATGGGGATGCCCTAGGCATGAAACCCTAAATCTTAACCATGAATGCACAGAGCAAGCCACGAAACGCCCAAACATACAAGAATTCAAACTCCAAGCAAGTCTATAATGCCAAAGCACCACAAGACCAAATATCACAACTCAACAGGACACCAACGAGAAAGCATAAAGGCACAAAGCTCCAAAAAATCAACCAGGTTCGGAAACCCGAAGGCAAGATGGAAATTCAAAAAAATTCGGCCCGGGCGAAATTCTGCGAAAACCCAAATTCTCTAAATTGCAGTGTAAAATAGGCCAAGCCGAACTTTAAGCGGGACCCGAGAAAATCCGAACGGGGCGGAAAATCCCGAAATAGAGCCAAAACTTGAACTTGGCCCAAACCTTAAGATTTTCAATATGCAACTTAGGGGAATCACTTGGGAAAGCAAGATAAAAAATTTAAGCTCATGCCAAGGAAATGAAAATCTTCAAAATCAAAGTTCCAAAACAACAAGAGCGAAAGCAAAAGGGGGTCCCTACTTTTAGCGAGGCGTGTGTGCAAAAACTGCACAACAAATGGCGACTCTGCTGGCAAAATGCTCAAAGCATTTGATGATGGACAAGAATCGTGAACCCAGAATCTCTGGTTTTGATCTCACTATCAGTCAAACAAATCAAAATGCAAGATTAAAGCATCAGAACCAAAGGCAGACTGAACTTTCCATAAATTAAAAATCCAAGTGTGTGCACATGAGTCCATTTCCTTCCTTGGGCTACTACAGAAACCAAGGTCAATCAAGTCAGGCTAGATTCTAACTTCAAAAGCAACCTAGATAGAGCCTCGCTGCCAGTCAAGCGTCTATAGCCCTGATGAGGTTATCGTTGTGACCCTCCCGAACATAGCTCTATTGTCAGCCAAGCATCTATAGCCCCAATAGATATATTCAGATACCCCTGATAAGTCGAATTTATTTGATAGATATATTCAAATACCCCTGATAAGTTGAATTTATTTGATTTTCAATATTTTTTCTTTTCTTTTCTTTTCTTTTGATATTCTTTTTTTTTCATTTTTTCATTTCAACCTGTGAACAATGAAGTTCACACTCAGGGTTGAGAACCACAGTGGCCCTGAAGCAAAAATAAGATTTTTCACCTGATAAGACCTCACAAGGATCCTACTGCAACTTCAGAATTTTTAAGACGTATAAAAGATATAACATTTCATAATACTTCAAATTCAAATCAAACCAGTGATCCATCCTCTTCAAATCAAACATTTAGACAGCCTGACGATAACAAAGACTTCAACCATCCATTCAAGACACACAATCAAAGTTCATCAAGGAAATACTTAGAACAGTCCCAGATAAAAGAATATTTTCCATGCAGATGCAGCACATCCGGAAGAAAAAAGACCTCCAAAGCAAAGCAGAGCAAAAACACACCAAATTGAAAGCAAACCTACACTAACCAAAACAAAGAAAGCAAAGCAGAAAAGGAAACCTAATCTAACCAAAGAAAACAAAGCAAAAGAAATAGAAAGGAAACCTAATCTAACTATGTACAGGAAAAGAGTTGAAAACAACTCAAGACTAGAAATAATGCTTTAAATACTGCCCATTGACAGGCAATGGGATATCCTCCCCAGTGAGAGTTTTCAAATGGAAAGCATTATCTCCCAAGATTTCTAAAATCTAGTAAGGGCCAAGCCAAAGTCTGTCAAATTTACCATGCTCCGCCTTATGGTCATGGGCTTTATCCCAGTATAGAATCAAGTCAAAAATTTGAAAGGCTTTTATCTTAGCTCTTCTATCAAACCACCTTTTGACTACACCCTGATGTTTAGCAAAGTTCTCTAAGGCTTCATCTCTTCTTTCTTCAAGGTGCAACAGCTCCTGTAGGTGAGCCTCATGCCTGTTTTCTTTATCATAATACTCATTAATGAATTGTAAAGTGGGGATCCTTAATTGAATTGGAAATACAGGTTCCTGGCCATACACAAGATGATAAGGGGAGGTCCCTATGAAAGTCTTGTGTCTTGTACGATCTACCCACAGAGCAAATCTAAGTTGAGTGTGCCAATTCTTGGGATTCTTCTCTAATAGCTTACGGATGACTGTTAAGAGGTTTTTATTAGAAGACTCAGCCAACCCATTACCTTGTGGATAGTAATTGGATGCAAACTTTATTATAATCCTATGGTCAAAAGCCCAATTAGAAAATTTCAATGATGCAAATGTAGGACCATTATCACAAACCAAAAATAAACGACATCCAAAGTGATTGATAATACTTGATTCAATGAAATCAATTACCACTTCAGTAGTACACTGTTTGCATGCAAGAGCTTCAGTCCATCATGTAAAATAATTAGTAATGGTGAGAATATACTTGTGACCCGCAAAAGAAGGCGGATTGATAGGACCTATGAAGTCCATCCCCCATTGTGCAAAAGGTTTTACCTCAAAGACTGGTTGAAGTGGGAGTGTTGCATACTTCTCTCTGGTTGCTGTAGTATGGAACACATGGCAACTTCTGACATGACTATGTGTATCCTTGAACAATATAGGCCAATAATATCCAGCACTCAAAATCTGATTTGCAGTGGCATGTGCAGATTCATGGCCAGTACCATATCTATCATGAAATTCAGCCATGACTCTCTCAGCTTCCTGTCTTCCTAAGCACCTCAGGTAGATACCTTCATGATTTTTCTTATATAGAACAGCTCCCTTCAGCATGAAACTATGATTTTTCTTATATAGAACAGCTCCCTTCAGCATGAAACTATCACTTCTCAAATGTAATCCTCTTCTTTGAACTACATTAAGGTAGTCAGGGCACCTCTGGGTCAGGAGATAATGAACAATATCATCATACCATTCTCCAGGGGAAACATCTTCTAGATTGTAATGTTGGGCTGCAAGATCAGGGCTCATTTCTTCCATTGTCCTTGTAATTCCTTGCCCTCTTACCAGCTTCATGGGTTGTATCTCAATATCGTATTCTTGTAACATAGTTACCCATTTAGCTCTGCGCTCTCCTAGCTCATTTTGCATTAACAACAGCTTGACTGCAGGATTAGGAACTATTGCAAACACTTTGTTTCTAAGAAAATAATGTCTAAATTTCTTCACGGCTCTAACCAAGGCGTAAGCCTGTTTTCCACACTTGGGTACCTCAATTCAGCACCTTTCAATGGTTCACTCATGAATGCTATGGGATGTTCATTCCCTTGGTCAGACTTTTGAGTCAACATAGCAGCACAAGAGTGATCAGAAGCAAATGAATATATATAGAATGGCCTAGCATAGTCTGGACTCACCAAAACCGGAGCCTCAGCAATAGCCTTCTTTATCTCTGCACATGCTTCCTTAGCTTTTGCACTCCATTCAACTTTGGCCTCCTGCTTCAACATTGCATTCAATGGCTTGACAATTTATGTAAATCCAGTGATGAACTTCCTTACAAAGTTGATCTTGCCAAAGAATGACTTCATTTCTTTCTTGCTAGCAGGTGGCAGGATCTTGAGTATAGCTTCTGCCCATTCTAGATCAATGGCAATTCCCTTCTCAAAGATAACATGTCCCAACAACTTTACCTTTGTAACTCCAAAGATGCACTTCTTTGGATTGAGAGATATACTGAATTCCCTGCACTTCTGAAACACCTTACACAAATCTGCTATATGATGACCTCTCTTCTTGGAAAATATTGTCAAGTCATCCATATAAATGATTATGCATTTACCAATTATGTCCTTAAATGCAATGTCCATGGCCCTCTGAAATGTAGCTCCAGCATTAATCAAACTGAAGGGCATTCTTCTGTAGGAAAAAGTGCCCCACTTGGTGGTGAAAGCAATCTTATGTCTATCTTCGTACTGCACCATGACCTGGTTATACCCTGAGTAGCCATCCAAAAAAGACATCATCTGAGAACCATTGACAATCTGAAGTACTTCATCCAGTGAAGGTACTAGATAATTATCTTTTTTCTGGCGCTCTGTTAAGATTTCTAAAATCCACGCACAACTTGATTTCACCATTATTCTTTCCCACTGGAACCAAGTTTGCAACCCAAGTCGAATGTATGACTGAAAATATGATTCTTGCAGACAACAACTTATGCACTTCTTTCTGAATTATGGGTTCTAGTAAGGCGTTGATTGGCCTTTGCCTCTGTCTGAAAGGTTTTACTCCTGGCTTCAGAGGGATAGAATGAGTTATAATTAATGTGGCATAGGTCTTCAAGTCTTCATAACTCTAGGCTATCACATCTGGGTATCTATGTAATGCATCAATTATTCCTTTCCTCTCTTCTGGAGTGCATACTTTTCCAATGAAGACATTCTTGACATCATCTCGAGTTCCCATATTATACTTCTCACACTGTCCACTGATTGATGAGGGCGCAACCTGAGACTTAGAAAATAACCCACAAACAAGAGAATAATTTTATTATTCAGAAAATTGAGCTTCTTACATGCAGAGGATCTCAAATCCCCAAGTTCTACAACACATGCAAGTTACAGAAAGCTACAGAATAACCCTTTCGCAATATACAAGCTTGTCCCCAAAAAGTTACCCAAAAATTAGAAACCCGCCCATAAATAGAGCTCCTCTTTAGTTTGGAGCTAAAACAACATTTAAATTTGAGTTTAGGCGGTTTGGCGCCTAAAATTTACAACATGAAATTCAAATTTCAAAAGAGCATTTGCAATTGTATCTTCTAGAAAGTGCGCCAACTTCCCGGGGCCATAACTTTTGATCCGGGAATTCGATTCGCGAACCTTTTGAACCTTTGGAAAGGTCACAAAGTCAATAACGCACTTGAAATTGCTACGCCAATTTTGGCAAGTTTTGAGGCCGATCCAAGAACTCTAAGTGCCTCAAATCTAACTCGGAAGATTTTCAGGTGCAAATCTAGGAAACTAAAACTGCAATATCTTTCCACCCAGGAATAGAAATTAAAAACCGTAAATTATGAATTTCATTATGACGAAAAGGGCATCCAAAAAATGTAAAATATCTAAAAACCAAGAAAAGTGAAATTTAACTATTTTTGGGTGATGCAAGATT
>VDFB02204721.1:0-32774 GCA_007258455.2 Sequoia sempervirens | reverse complement strand
TTCTTCTTCCTCTTCTACATTTTAACCTTCTTCCTCTCCTTCATCCTCACTTTCCTCCCTCAGGTTTAACCCTCTTCTCAACTGCTCTTGTAATGCATCAATATGTCTTTGGAGGGCTACCAGTGCATCTCTTCCACAAGCATTTTTTCCGCCTCGACCACCTATGGTAGCACCACGCCTACCAGGCATCACTCTTGGAAGCATCTTTCTTGACCTCAACCCACAACCATGGTCCTGGTGCGAACTACCTCACGATCGGCGATCTGTCCACACGCTCAAGAAAACCCCCTCTGATACCACTTGATGAGGGCGCAACTTGAGACTTAGAAAATAACCCAAAAATAAGAGAATAATTTTATTATTCATAAAATGGAGCTTCTTACATGCAGAGGATCTCAAATCCCCAAGTTTTACAACACATGCAGGTTACAGAAAGCTACAGAATAACCCTTTCGCAATATGCGAGCTTGTCCCCAAAAAGTTACCCAAAAATTAGAAACCCGCCCATAAATAGAGATCCTCTTTAGTTTGGAGCCAAAACAACATTCAAATTTGAGTTTAGGCTGTTTGGCACCGAAAATTTACAACATGAAGTTCAAATTTCAAAAGAGCATTTGCAATTGTATCTTCTAGAAAGTGCGCCAACTTCCCGGGGCCATAACTTTTGATCCGGGACTCCGATTCGCAAACCGTTTGAACCGTTGGAAAGGTCACGAAGTCAATAATGCGCTCAAAATTGCTACGTCAATTTCAGAAAGTTTCAGGGCCAATCCGGGAACTCTAAGTGCCTCAAATCTAACTCAGAAGATTTTCAGGTGCAAATCTAGGAAACTAAAACTACAATATTTTTCCACCCAGGAATAGAAAATAAAAACCGTAAATTGGGAATTTCATTATGACAAAAAGGGTATCCAAAAATGTAAAAACATATAAAAACAAAAAAACTTGAAATTTAACTATTTTTGGATGATGCAAGATTGCCCTTACACCACTGGATGCTCCTGCATCACTGATGGACTCCTTCTTGGCATCTTGCTCTTGATCCATGACTTTATCCAAATCAAAAATTCTTTCTAATTGCACCATTCCTCTAGGAATAGTATTAGTCTTCAAATTAATTACCCCTTCCAAATCCATTTTTGCTTCTTGAGGTTCAATTTCATCAATAATCTAAGAAGCAAAAACATCTATACTTGTGATAAAATATAGAATATGCTTATCATCTTCAAATACTTGGAAGTTAGTGACATTATCAGGCACTGAAGGAATTGAAGGCACTGGAGTTAATTCGACTATAAACTTCTTCAATCCAGACAGAGACAGAGGTTGCAATGCACTGGTTGCCTGAGTAAGGGAGTCAGCTATCTGGTTTTTACTTCATGGGATCAACTAAATGTTGAAGGAATCAAATCCTTCAATAAGGTCCCATACTATGTGTCTATAATTGGTCATCCTTCTGTCATGACAAGAGCACTGTCTCCTAACTTGCTTAACCACTAACTCAGAATCCCCAAAAACTTGCAAAATCTTAACCTTTTTCTTTAGTAACAACCCATGGACCAAAGCTTCATATTCTGCTACATTATTAGTGCAATGGAATTGAAGTCTATGAGCAGTAAAGAAAGTCTTACCTTTTAGACTGATTAGCTCAAATCCTGCTCCAGCTCCTTACTTTGATTTGGATCCATCAAATCTTAAAGTCCAACAACCAGCAACTACAAATTTCCTTGATGTATCTCTTGCACTGTTGTTGCTAGAAGGTTCCTCAAAAAGCACCACTTTCTTTCCCTTAGGATCCTCCTGAACATTTTGGATATCAATTTTGACTACTGGAGCGGGATTAATACATTTCTACACTTGTTCCACTGCAGTCTGGCATAAGCAACAATCTAGTTCAGAATGAGAGGCATTATGAACCCTACACCAATTTGGCAAGATAAAATCTCTGAAATTCATCTTCCTACCCAACTGAATATGATCCTCAATGCATTTCTGAATAATTCTTGGAAATTATTCAGTAGAATAAGCTGACTATCTTCAAGATCATCATCACTTTCAACTGTTTCCACTAAGGCTTCAGTACTACTAGATTTTGTTGTAAGGTCAACAGGCATTGTGTGGAACATAAGGACTTCCTCTGCATCTGACTCCTCAAAAGGGGTTGCAAGCACATACTTGCCCATACTTACTTCTGATATCAGAATTTCATTGGAGGTGTTCTAATATTTTGTGATTATATACTTCATCCTAGATTCTCTTTCAATTCTAATCTGGTTTGGCACTCCCTTCCAAGGAAGCCACATGTGAGAGTGATCAGTTGATACGTATCCATTCAAGGCCCTGGTGAAGTCTCTTCTCAGAATCAAGCCATAAGCATCAGGGATATCAGCCACTTGTATATTAATAACCTGTTGAATTCTAGAATTAGAAGCAACCTCCATATGAATCATATTTAATTCTCCTACAACCTTAACTTCAGTTCTATCCAATTGTGTAACTTTCTTTTGGGAATCAGCAGGAGTGATACCCAAAGCTCGAAAGACACCAAAGGGCATTACATTGGTGGAAGCACCCGAATCCAACAAACAATTATGCAAGTGTTTACCAAATATGCAAACAGAAATCAGGAATGGAGGAGTATCTATTTTCCCATGAAACAAAGCTAAGGGAGTATCCACTTGAGCAACCTGAGTCCCATCCTTCTCTTTTCCCTTATCTCCAGGAGGCACATGAACTTGATTATGAGTGATTTCTCCTTCCTACTGCTTGAGAACTAGATACTCTATTGACACTCTCACTAACTGTTATATCTTGGGATATAGAATTTGAATTGTAAGCTCCTAGAACTGCATTCCTAATGGTACAAACTCTCAATAATTCAAATGCGGATAGGCTTACCTTTAGCTTCTTGAGTTCATCTGCAACATATATGGCCATTTGTTCCTCATTCAAATCAGCAGGAGTCTCTTTTGGGTATTCCACCACCCTGACTTTACTTGCTTCAACACCCTTTACTTTTGATGAATCCATTTGTGCTTGATCTTTAGAGAAATATTGTCTTGACACCAGAGGATATGGCAGATTATTGTTGGCATTAGGATTTGGGGGTGTTGTGAAGTTGTTCGGTGGAATGGAGGTGGTGAAGGGGCCTCTAGCCTATGGATGTCTATGAGGCATGTCTCTCAAATCATACTTCTTGGTAGGCCTCTAGAAAGTCTGTACCTCTTCAACATAAGCTCCTTCGTCCATGGGGCCATTGTCATTTACTGGATTTTCATCAAACAATTGTGAAATCTCATCTCCATTGCATACCTGGTCTGCCTCTTCCTTCAGTTGGTTTGATTCTTCTCCAGGCACATTTTCTTTACTCTGTGGAAAAGGAGCATGATTTAGGACCAATACTGATGAATCATAGGGAGTATATGGTACCATTTCCTAACCACTTGCATTATTCTCCACTTCATACTGGAAAATTGAAGTTGTTGTCTAAAACTCTTGACAATCCAATTCAGAATGCTAACTTGTTTTATGGAGCATACACCATCCTGATAATGCAGCCTCAGCTAAATATACACCATTAGGAGGCTTCTCTTGATTAACTGGTTGATTGACTGGTTGATTCAATGGAGTAGGGACTCCTCCATTATTAGGCCTTGTGTTCCAAGTCATGTTTTGTCTCGGTGGCTATCTCCTGTCGAACCCTTGTCCACCATCTTGCCCTCGGTCAAAGCTCTGGCCTGAGGATTGTCCTCTATCATAATGTTGTCCTCTATCATTACTATACCCTCTGTCATTGTTGTATCTTCTGCCAAGATGTTGCCCCCTATCAAAATGTTGTCCTTGTTGATTTTCTCTACTATAATTAGACTACATATTTCTCTGAGCAGCTTGCAACTGATTGTTCTGGTTCCTCAGATAAGTCACCTCCATATTCAGCTTCTTCACTTGTTCAGACAATTCATCCAGTCTCTCCTTATCATAATTTTCGTATGGAAGTTGGCTCACATTATTTTGAGGATATCCTACTGCAGTGCTGGTACTGAATGACTGGTTCAAGACTTCAGAATTCTGCAGATATGGGGGATAGCTAGCATGAGATTGTGGATGAAGAGGTTGATTTGCATTTTGTCGGGGATAGTTGACGGTAGGTGGAACTTGACTCGTAGGAGGTCCTGGGTGAGGAACAAGAGGCAAATGAGGAACCAGATTCATGATTGGGGTATGACTAGAAAGAGCCTGGTTGAGAGCTGGGACTTGTCCAAGGTGAGCAGCGGGTCCTAATGATGGTAAAGGTCCAGACAAATGTTGTCTTAAGGTAGTGCTAACCTTTACAGCCTCTACATATGCATCAAGCAAATTATTAGGAGGGTTGTTTCTCCATTTCATGAAGGTGGCCATCGGGCTGTCAAGCCCTTCATAATAGACTTCTAAGGCAGTAGGCTCATCAACAGCATAGGGGGCCTATAGTCTGGTATAGGCACAATGAAACCTATTGTTGAAGGACCCTATAGGCTCATGGACTTCTATCTTAACATTAGTGAATTGACGGTAGAGCTCACTGGGACTGATGGGAATCCTAAACTTTTGCAAGAATGCAGTCTCCAATTCATTCCAATTCCAGATGGACCCAATAGGTAAATGATTGTACCAATAGAATGCATCTTCTCCTAGGGAATAAGAAAAGAGTTTGCATGCTACATCCTCATAATTGATTCCCCTATCCTTAAGGCTAGTCTGAAAGATCCTGATGTGTTCCTTAGCAGTTCTATTGGGGTCATTAACATGGAATTTTGAATAGAAGTGCTCAGGATTCTTGGGCATGACATTGTAATTGGCGAAATTCAATGGGGATGGGTTATTAGCTAAGAAGGCCATTGGTGGAGGTGGGGGTGGTAATGGATGATTTATGACTGGCTGAGGTTGTTGGATGGGAATGTCCTTAGACTTAGATGAAGATGAACTTGATGAAAATGAGACTGATGCAGATGATGGATGTGGTTGGATGCATGATGATTCTCCCCTTCTGTTGGTCCTTCTTGACCTAGTGGGAGCTGACAATTCTTGAAATTCCTCTTCTCCTGGAGTAGATCTGCTTCTTCTTCTGAACCTTTCAAGAGAGATGGTAGACAAAAATCGATCCAACTTAGCTTATTCAAGCCCTCCTAGCACCAATCTGTTGATGATGTTTTTTGCATAGCAACAACTCAGACAGAATATAATATCCTATCTCTCTTGAAAGGTAAATCTCTATCAGCAAGCCTCAAGAGATAACCCCAAGGTCTCTAATGTCAGGTCTTGATAATGCATAAACAACTCAGTGATAAATGTGAAAATGTTGGTAATCACAAAAGGGACCTTACTACAAGCAAATACTGAATCTAATTTATCAGATCTAACAATATGATGATACTTCAATCCTAAATCTAACCCAAATGATAAAAGAAATAAAAAAAGATAAGGGTTTTAATGATATTTCTAAATTTAACTACTCCTAAGATTAACAATGCAAATGGTGAAATACTTGAAATGGACCAACCCCTCATAAACTAATTCCTACTTAACCCAGATGAACCTGCAATCTCACAGAAATAGTGCAATCTTCTAAGGTATTAATATTTTCAGATCATGAACATTCATCCAAGACAACCCAATTGCAATTGAAATGAATAAATATCCACAATTGAACTAAGCACAATGAATATAAAGGTCCAGCCTAACTTTGCAAAGCAACTAACAATCAGCTAGCTACAAAAAGTATGGACCAGGGATTGCTGCAAACACTTCAAGCATCAAATCATAAACACCATTGAATCAAATCTAACACACATCTAATAACCCTGAGCAATTTAAAAGATAGAACCATGCAAGATAAGTCAACACAAAAGAGATCACCAGAAAATCACAATGTCTTCAATTGTATTGAATCACCGAATTTCAGCAACAATTCCAATGTTATGTGCTACAACATTTGCTCAGAATGAACTAACTTCTACCTCTGCTCTACTACCTAGTTCACTCTTATAACAAAATTATCTCTATTTGTCTATTTTCTTTTATGTTCTCTATTTTATCCCTTACAAATGAGGCAAAATGCCAAATTTATAGAAGACCCCCAAAGCATGTCAGCCAAGCTAGGGTTTATAATCATGAAATAGCCAAAAACAAGTCGGCCCAATTAATGTTTACAATAACAAATGGCCACAAACTAGGTTAGCCAAGGAGAATTCAAAATAAAATGAATTAGCATTAAATGTTTGAACTCAATCCAGGTCGGCCTAGGATCTTTAATGCAATTCGAACCAAGGCATGGAAAATAATAGGGAAGCACAAAATTTGATGTAGCCTTGCATTAACTACCTCCTTCCAAGTTGGCCAAAGATGAAGCAACCAGCACTTTGAATTCCCCCTCCACATCGGCCAAAAGTGAATAAATACTTTAAACCATCCTTTAATCGAGCTAATTTCACCTCCAGAACCTCCTTGACGACCATGCCAAATTCAGCCTACACTCAGCAAAAACCAGCATCAATATCCATTATAACATGAATATCAAGATTAGCCCATCACAAATAACATATTCATCATTCAAACAAATCTGAGCAAGGATTGAAATCAATCCTAGAAACATCGTTAAATTGTCTTCTACACAGTTTAGGATTTCAAGCCAACCGCGGAATCCAGGCCAGGAAAGAATTTCGGGGAAATCTAGGCCAAGCGGATTTTCCCGAAGAAGGCACAAAATCAACCATAGAACATCAAAAATGCAGAAAGGATGCAGATAACAATGTAATCCATCAATTTAGAGCATGGAATGATAAGAATTTATCATTAAAATCGTCCATTTCACCCAATTTTTACGTTTCACAAAGCTTCCCAGGGAGTCTAGAAAAATCTAGCCAGACCAAAATTATGCGAAGTCATCGAATCTTTGAATTCCATGCACACCCCAGAACACAGAAGGTTAGGTAGAATCCGGAAAAATCCAAGGTCGATGAAAAATCCTGAGGTCGAAAGAAAACCCGAATATCGACATCCTCTCACGAATTCGCTCAAATTGATCGAACGATCACAAATTTGAGTTAGGGCATGGAACCAATTTAACTTGAACCTACCACAGATCTTCCTTGAATTCTAGGTTCCTTTGAAAGCAAATTAAGATGCATTGGGGACGCCCTAGGCATGAAACCCTAAATCTTAACCATGAATGCACAAAGCAAGCCACGAAACACCCAAACATACAAGAATTCAAACTCCAAGCAAGTCTATAATGCCAAAGCACCACAAGACCAAATATCACAACTTAATAGGATGCCAACGAGAAAGTATAAAGGCACAAAGCTCCAAAAAATCAACCAGGTTCGGAAACCCGATGGCAAGATGAAAATTCAAAAAAATCTGGCCCAGGCGGAATTCCGCAAATACCCAAATTCTTTGAACTGCAGTGTAAAACAGGTCGAGCCGGACTTTAAGCGAGACCCGAAAAAATTCGGACGGGGCGAAAAATCTTGAAACAAAGCCAAAACCTGAACTTGGCCCAAAACTTAAGATTTCCAATATGCAACTTAGGGGAATCACTTGGGAAAGCAAGATAAACATTTTAAGCTCATGCCAAGGAAATGCAAATCTTCAAAATCAAAAGGCCAAAACAACAAGAGCAAAAGCAAAAGAGGGTCCCTGCTTTCAGCGGGGCGTGTGTGCAAAAACTGCACAACAGATCCCTTTCTCATAGAGGTGGGTTCTATTTATAGGGAAAAAGGATGAATCAAGGGTTGAGATTCATGTGCCCAATCAAGGGTTGCAAATGAATCCAAGAATTGAAGGAATGATTAGCCTTGTCACAAGGCTAAGAGATGGTGATGATGATATGTGCTCACACATGTGTGTGCACATTTTGGGAAGAGAGCATGTAATACTTGGAGTAAAGACATGTGGGTGAATAATTAAAGGCATGTGGGTGAAGGATATTAAGGCATGTAAGAGAAGTAAAGGCTTATGTAAGAGACAAGATGGCTTGTGTAAGAGCCCTTAAGTTTTGTGTAAGAGACAAGATGGCCTTTGTAAGAGCCGTTAAGGCTTTTGTAAGAGTCATTAAGGCTTGGGTGAGAGAAATTCAATGGAGGAAGTAAATGTATTCATATGCAAGTGTGAGGGAAAATAACCATTTAATTAATTTGAGAAAATTAATTAGTTGTGCAAGTTGGAGTTAATAAGCCATGGGTTTATTTAATTGGAATGGAGTTAAATGTTGGAGAATGGACTAACGAGGATTAGCAAGTGGATAATTTTAATTAATCAAGGATTAATTAACTTAGGTGGGGTTTAGAGGAATGTGACATTTTAATTAAATAATTAGAGTTATTTAATCAAATGAGAAGACATAGGAATTTTAATTAAATAGTTTGCATTATCTAATTAGAAGGGGATGAAAATTAGTAAAAAGGGAGATGGATTAATCCAATAAAATTGATTATTTCATTAATAGGAGAAAATGATAAATTTAATTAAATAGTTAGAAAAGAGGTGATTTAGGAGAAATGGTGTTAAAAAAAAATTCAGATGCATAATATCGATCAGGACGATTTGAAGTGTCTACAGTTAGGAGGCACCAACCTCCAAACAAAAAATGATAAATATTTGAAACTTCTTCTTGAATCAGCTCTAATTCACCTCTACAAATTTTCAAAATGTCTGCTATAAATTGACCTCTAGATCTACTATATTTTTTCTCAAAATCTACCTCAAATCTACAATAAAATTCACCTTGAAAGGTCTGCTCAATTCTACTATAATTTCCTCTTAGATCTGCTATGAATAATCTTTTATATTATTTATACACATCTACTTTTATTCTTCCTCAAAATATGCTTTTAAAATCATGTAAAGATATTCTATTTATTGCTTGTTTTCAAAACATCTATGCAACCACTTCTTATAGCTTCTCCAAAGGGGGTGACTTGTTGAAAACATGTCTTTTACTAATAGATGCAACTTCTTGATGTATATGCACCTTTTCACATTGTATTTTAATACCAAACTTGGGCACACCACTTAGGGGTCAGGCCCTATAGAAAAACTAATTTAATTTATTTATAAACACTCCAAAGAGGGCACCACACTCGGGGAAGGTGGCTCATACATAAAAATATTTTTATTTGTTTTAATTACAAATTCAAGAGAGGCGTTGAGTAGGAGGGATTTGGCCAGAAATAAAAAAAAATTATTGACTATCTTATGAGGATAAAATGGTCTTGGAATGGGTGCAATTTCATCTACCTTCATTGTGACATGACATAAATGTAACTTCATCATCATACGCCTTTGACATCAATGACAAACTATCTATGCCCCTTTGACATCAATGAAAATATCTCCAACAAAGTGAATATGAGGAACGTTTTCTCTTTAAAAAAATTAGACGGCTAGATTGGTGTGACATGTTGGGTTCACCAATTGAAAGAGCCAAAATGATGAACCTTTAAAATATTTTTTAATTTCAAGGTGGAAAAGTAGGGTGTTGTAAACCTCTTTAAGTGATTCTTCTTAGGTGTCATTATGTATCCATATAAATTGAAAATCAATGTTTCCAAACACTATCTCTAACTAGCCTAACACAAATTTATAAAGACTAGAGCTAGGATTGACAATTAACGAGACATTGGACAAGTATGATCAAATTGGACAATCAAGATGTATAAATCAAGAAATTGACAAGTATGAAAATTAAGTATCATTACAAAAGGGAGTGTCAATACACCTATGGAATGTAGTGGCCTAGTAGGAATATGCTCATAATAAGATCTAAATAATTCATGCAAAATTTAGAAATCTTAGGATCAAGGGTTTGCAGCTCACCCAAGACCTAACAAACTCACACGATAGCTTTGACCTACATTGACAACTACCATGATAGAATTGACTAGAGGGGAGACCTTTTCTATGAAAGAGGTGGGGCCCTAAAACATGTTATGAATAATCTTGATAACGGCTCCAAGATCCTCACAAATGTACACCTATTAGGAAGTAGGAGAAGATATGTAATTTTAGACAAACTCACAAGGTCATAATAGATACAGTTGAAAGAAATGATGCAACTTATAGTAGTTTAATGGTTTCACTTGGCAAATGGAAATATGGGGTCTTGAAACTAATAAGAATTATTTATAACAACAAATATAAGTGTCTCAAGAGATCTCAACACATTGATTACAAGGGAGGTGCAAAAAATAATAACAAATTTTTTATTCATGAATAATAAAAAAAAAAGAGAAAAAATATAATAATTAGAGTATTTTCACCTAATAAAGTTTAAGTTTTAATCATAGGTGAGTATTAAAGACTAATATTAACTTCAAAAAAAAAAAATTGAATGTCAAAATCATTAGTTTACAGCCTCAAATCAATAAGTTGTCATATTGAGCAGCCTTAACCTTGTAGCCAAAAAAGTGACCTTAACCTTATTACACTATCACTTGAAATTTTTTAGAGATAATTCTAAGGGGTACATTATTTTTATAACTTTTTCTATAAGTCTTCATAATTCTCTCTAACTAACTTGCAAGCTAATTTTGTAAGTGCAAATCCTATAAAAAAATTGATGAGGGGGAGTCTAAGTTCCATTGTGGGATTTCACATTTGATCCATGTCTACATGTTGATAATAAATAGACTAATAAACTAATCCATGTAATATAATTAATTCTAATCAAAGCATAAACATTTTAAAAAATTGTGATTATGATAATGGATAACAGAAACACTTAAAACCAAGATAAGTGGGAGAATGGTTTTCGAAACAATGTGGTAACACATGTAAAATGTCTTAAATGGATATAATGGGGACTAATATGACAAGAAGAAAAAATAAGTTTGAAGTACTATTCTAAGGGTTGATATGAAGATTATAAAAAAACACTCAAAGGTGGTAAATGATTAAGTACATTTACACAAGCAAGGCAAAGAGTGATGGAAGAATACCATATGTAACAACTACCCAATTAATCACTAATAAAGTGTGGTAACTAGTGAATAATACAAAGATAATGTAGATCTAATCTAGAGGAAGTAAAGCATTGACTTGAATTTTTCTTTTACATATCAAATGATTTCATATTTGTTGTCATTAACATAATCAATTTACAATACTTAATATGACTATAAAGCTGAATCATTATATAGTATAAATGCGGGTACATATGCCTTTAAATCAGATTGATGGCATACACAATAATCCAATTATAGCGGCCATGCTCTTTCACAACTATTCAAAGCTATAATATTGTAAACGGAAATCATAAGAAATTTAAGAGTCATTTACTCATTCATATTAATAAGACACATGATAAACTAAATATATATGTGTGTGTGTGTGTGTGTGTGTGTGTGTGTGTGTGTGTGTGTCATAGCTTGCATTACAAAACCCCTGCCATTTTCTTTTTTATAACTTGAAGCAAAAGAGAGTATCATCAAAGTGATATCCACCCTACCACGAAGCATTAGCTTCCCTGTGCAACCCCACTAGAGAAGCTTGTCCCATCACAAAGGATCCAGCAGTAGGTGGCTACATGCATGATGGAGCCCAAGGTACTGAGTCAATCACAGGAAAACTAGCATGCTCTTACAACAATTGTGCATATCTAAAGATCATATATGTTACACAAAAGCATGTATATCAATTCAAGCAATGCACTAAGATTGCAACCAAGAACAACAATGTTTACAGTACACAATGTCCCAATCATCTCACCATGATAACCAGACATTCAAAATATATATAGTTAAACAACAACAACAAACAAGCCCATAACTGACTTCTAGTCTTTCAAATTTCAGCTTAAATAATATGCTCCAAGGTAATGATGTTTAGAAATCAGTTCGCCAAGCGATCCAATCTACAATACTATCAAATGTATTAATTCTATCCAAATTAGGTAGATTTAGAGATGAAAGGTCTTCTTCCTCCTTTATTATTTCCCAAATCTAGAACCCTTTTAGAATCAATGGAAGTATAATATCAACTAATAAATTCAATCCATTTCATGATAATACCCAAGTACGTTTAAGGATAATGCTCAATAGAGTCATATATTTTCATCAAATACTACTTAACAATTTCCAATTTGCTGATTGCAGCAAAACAGAGCAGCATTTAAACCACCATAGCTTTCACGCCCTTTGGCAAAATTAAAAACTTTAATATGTTCCAGAAAGGTGGTAGAGCAAGGAATAAAACCCAGAAATTGTTTTGCAAGAATCTCAAACATGTGCGAGCAACTATCTCTGCAACTCGGCTCACTAGATTTTGCTCAGAACAGCAGTTTGACAAGCAAGACAATCTTCCAATCTTGAGTGCAATTTTTCCCTTGAAAAGAAGGAAAATGGAATACAGTAAGCACTCTTACTGAGTTGGAGCGATTTGAAAAACAGGTGCATGATGAAGATTATATATTATTATTAGATGAAGATTTCAACAAGATAGACAAATTTGCAACTTGAGGTAAGCATGATGAGGTTGAGCCAAAACTGATATTAATCTCTTGGATGAACTTCTTCGCAAATCAGGGAAACTTTGTGTTCCTAAAGATTGATGCTCATAAGAGATGCACATACCTTACTATTTGCCAAGAATTTTGGGGTAACTAAAACAGATGCAAACCTTCAGTCTAAAAAAATCTTTCTCTGCTTCAAGTTCCAATTTATTGTGATTGTTTACCAATTTCTACTACTGTGCTTAACACTAAACGCATTTACCCAAACTCTTAACCTGGATAGGCACCATAGTATTGGCCACTTAGCAGTTGTCTGATAATTTTATGTGTAGGCTGCAATTTGCAGATGTAATCATTTTTCAGATTTCTTGGGCCAATTTACATCAAAATAAGTTGCTTTTGAACATGTGTTAACAAAATGTAGGATAGGATAAAAGTACCTGTAATAAATCAATTTAATAAACAAGCTTGAAGTAAATTGGTAAACCATATTTTTATATTCATGATTGGACAAAAGAAGAGACATGGGCAGGCAGTTAGAATGATAAAGTGTTCAAAAGTTCTCTTCCCATCTGAGTATTTTAGTTGTTAGGCAAAACAAGGAAACCATAGCAATAATCAGTCACCTGAATCATCCTAGTATGATATACTATCTAGGTAATAATTTCACATATGCTTTTGTGTAATTAATAAATGTTCAAGCAACTGAAGAATGAACAATTCAAAGTAAAATTCAATTAATTTGACTCAACAATCAAGGAAATGCAATGAATGAACTGTTCTCTTAACATGTGATTTTAACAATTTTTGGTTCATGATATGATGGAAAAGATAAGGGCTATGTGATGCTGCAAGGAATTACATTTGACAACAATAGCCAAGTAAACAAATGGCTAGAATATTTCCTACTGGACCCTTTAATGACAGTCCAAAACATTTTTTCTAAAGATTATTATTTTAAAAAGACAAGCAGAATAAGAGGAACAGAAAAAATGGTATGAATTAACTCATGCAGAGTTTCAGAGAATAGTGTATCCTACACCAAAAAAGAATTACTGACCTGTCTAAGTTGTTCTTAAAACAACACTATCTAGACTATTGTTATCAATCAGTTATTTCTACTCTTCGTATTAATCGGCATTATGTATTTGTGCAATTTTCAGTAGAATATAGGAGAGAGGATCTAATAGTTGAGCATGTTTCAATAGTTGTGATAGTAGTTGTTTATATAATGTCTAATAGTTGTGACTTAACTATTTATAATTATACAAATTGTATTCCTTTGATCTAAAAAGCAACCAATCATGTGATGCCACATCAGCGCTCAACTACCCATGATGTGAATGCACAAGTATTGGTCTCACTTTTTTTTTGGGCCTTTTTGGACACCTTGACAAAAAGTATGTTGATGTGGCATCATATTTGATGATGTGGTCTTGAAACGTAAGTTATAAGTGGGGGACTTGCCAAGTAAGCTGCTGTAAAAAATTAAAATTGATTTGAAATCTCCACGTAAAATAATTAGAAGCACGAAATTAGGATGCACAACTACTAGATCCTCTACCCTAATACCCAGAGAGACATAGACCAAGCCATTTGTTTTCGTCCTCCCTTTTTTTTCTTCCACTAATTCAAGGTATATTAATCCCAATGCAAGTTGCAAGTGTATAGCCAGCTTCTTTCCATTGAGATAGCATGCAATTAATGGAAGCTTTGATAGGGCATGTGGATTGGGGGTTTAATCTATTTCCTTTGAAATAAATTTAACCTCCCTTTAAAAAATAATAATAATAAGAAAAATTGTTTCTTTTGAATAATTTTAATCCTCTTTTAGAAAAAGGTACAGATATTACATACTAAAATGTACATTCATTAATAATAATAATATATATTTTCTTTTTAAATAATCTTTAAATAAAATAAACAAAAATAATTTATAATATCTTTATTAAATATAATATTGTTTATTACTAGTATTGAATTTATTTATTTATTTTTATTAATAATAATTAACAAAAGTAAAATATTTTTTTCTTTCTCATGTCAATTCTTATTTAGTTTGGGGTCCATCAATAAAATGACGAAATGTAATTACATATCAACAATTAGCACACTCTTGTGTTAAGTTAGGTTCATGACCCGCATTAACACAAACTCTTTTATTATTTAATCAGTTTAGATTTATATAAAGAGATTTCATTGTCATACATATGCAACCTATCTACATGAGTCTAAGTGCATGGTTGTATGGATTCCATCACAACAGTTTACCTCCACTAGCTAGAACTTTTTTCTTGATGATACTCTCTCTCCAATATGAGAAAATGTCAACAATTCAAGATGGACTTATAAATTAGAACACATAATTAACCATCATCATTATAATCATTTTTCTTAATTACCCTTCAAGTAATAATTAACGTGATCAAATTGTCTTTCATAATCACTTGTTTTTGATAAGGTAAGCAGCATTTACAGGGTGTTGTACCCTTTACACAGAGGACCCTCGGGGCCAAAAAGGACATGAACAAGAAGAGCTACAACAGGCCAACTAGGCCACACACAGAACAGAACCAGAACATGAGTAGTCGACAAACAACATGTCAGATGAAGAACAAGAACTAGACAACCCCAAAATCTGGGGGGTAGGGTTGACTCCCAAAACCCAAGGACGCAGTTTGGGGAGTCCTTTCTTCTTCTTTTTCTGCACAATAGACCAAGAAGGCTTAGAGCCTAAGTCAACTAAGTGAGGCAAGATGAGCGGGTCATCCACAACCACAATGGACGAAGAGCCACCGCGCAGCGAAACCGACTGCGCAAAAGAGGAGACGGGGACATTCGAGGGATCAGCAGCAATGTTCAACGAGGGACAGACAGTATTAGTCAGCGCAGCAACAACAAACTAGGGCATAGTATCCACAGAAGGGATAGTTGGATTAGGAATCTGGGGAGCCCCAACCACCAAAGAAGAGAGTCTTCCTCAAAGGGATCCTCCGAAGGGGGAGAGCCCATCGTGAGGTGGTCCAAGAGAGCGTCTTTCCACCAAGTAGTGGTGCCTTTATGATGAGCAATGGGGCAACCAGAGGCCAAATGACCAACAAAGAAACAACACCTGCACCGAAAAGGGATCCCTCATAGTCCAAAAGTTGTTTCCAAGGTCTGTCATCCACCATCAAAACCACATCACCATGGAGAGGCTTGGAGATGTCCAAATCGATTAAAATATGAGTCATCGTAGTATGCCCAAGATCCCTAGACGTAGCATCCACCTTCAGAAAGCTACCAATGGCATTGCCAATGGCTTCAAAACAAGAATCCTCCCAAAACTAAAGAGGGATATTCGGCAGATGAACCCAAACGGGTCTGATATTTAGTGGCTCTATTAGAGGGTTGAACGAGCGCGTCCGAATAGTGAATGGACACCCCACATCCACACCTAGTCAAGCACTTAGTCACAATCCTCCGGGAAAGTAAAAGTAGCAAAGAAAAAACCTCTAGCACTGGGATAGAGGTTAATCTGCCCAATAACAATAGGTTTCCAAGAAAGGGAAACCCACTCATGGAGATCCAGGAGGGAGGGCCACAAGCTATTGAACCTGCAGACCACACCCTGGCGCATATAAAATTCCTCATTCTCAACTACTTCAGGCCCACAAACCACCACAGGGGAGGCACGAGCATAGGGAAAAGGCAGAACCCTAGTCAGAGCATACCTAAGATGGGCACGAACAGCATCAGAAAAATATTTTTGTTTGTGAAGAGGAACAGGGTCCCCATTAGACACACTGAGCAAAGGGTTCAAAGGAGGAAAAGCGCCAACATCCTCCCATATAGAAGGGATATCACCAGAAACGACAATAGCACGGGGAACCACCCGTTTACTCTCGTCCAACTTCACTCCAATCTACGCACCAAACCCAGCAAGCCCGTCAGGGAGCAGAACCTCGACCAAAGAGTCGTCCTCCAATGCAATCCTACCCAAACAGACCTACGCGGCATTCAAAAATATTGCACGTTGGGCATCGCATTTGCTTCCGCCTCCGCTCATTCTATGTTTGATAACTCTTAGAAATTTTATTCATAATCACTTGTTATTAAACAATTAATATAGTAATAAAGTGATTAAGATAAGCTAATTAAACAAAATGTGACATCCTTTCCTCCTAAGGATAGTCATGTCCTGATGACTATATGATATAAAAGTGATCATCACAATGTCAAATATTCAAAATCAACTTTATTCTACATCATTAAAATAAGTATGAAATATTCATACATTTTCCTATCATACCTTTGTAGCTTGATTAATTGACTAAGTTGCCTTGAATTTCTTTACAATGCACCTAACATGGTCTTTAGGTGGTCTTTAGGTTTGATCACCAATTAAACTTTGCACTGATGTTAGTTTATCACGAAAGGTTAAATATCTTACGAAAATCTAAAGGAGTGGATCATTTTAATATCCAACATTATTGTAAGCAATAAATCACATTATAATTTCGAATAACTCACTTTCAAATTCATACAAGATAGATCACAACTTGATCATTTATCATTCATATAATATATGTACTCTCAATCTAAGTTATTTAAATAACATTAGATAATATTACTCAATCACAACTAGGGAGTAAGCCACACAACAAAATATTAAAATAACAAGGTGGAGGCTTGATGGTCATGGAGAGGGATGGTATAAGACCTTAAATTAGAAAAAAAATTGAGACACAAACTCTATGTTTCAATAATAAAGATGGAAAATAGACTCAAATAATAAGGGAAATGGATTAGGATGGATTGGATGGATTTGAGGGAAGATGTGTGGAGAAACTATAGAAATATCAAAAAATAAGTAAATTATAAACAAAAACCATAAATGGAAATGGCTCTCCAAATGGAAAACCCTTGAAATCGGCCACACCTAGTGATGAAGATCTTGTTGCATCATTGTCTAGGGAGCTAATTAAAATTATCTGAAAGGTTGGGAAAAACTAGATCACTCCTAGAATTTTTTATTCTATGTTAGGGTATTTTTTATGATAAAAGATAGACAAAATAATATGAACAACTTAGAATTTCACTTTTCCTATGTAAAAATGAGTCAAAGGTTACTTGATTTAGTAAAATTGCTAAGAGAACTTGAGGATGAGAAGTTAGTAGATAGGGATCCATAGTAAGTAGTGGACTTGACTTAAAATCTAGTGGTGGGAGAATAAAATTTCAAGCCACCATGTTATGTGTCAAATTGTGGGCATTGTTTGTAAATGAGGAACAAGATCAATATTTTAGGAGACATAACCTCAAAGGGGACCATCTTATGGTAAGTGGTCATGTTAATTTTAAGCTCAATGAGATAGGTTTTGGGAAAAACAAGTGAGAATTTTAACATAGGATAGGGCTAGGCTCAACTGTTAATGATTTAACAAAGAGGAAATAGGTATAAATTAAGGGGTATAGGACATAGAAAAGGGATAAAAATTAAAAGAAAGACATATAGGAAATCTAAGAAAGGACATGGAAATAGCAAGGGGAGGGGTACATAGATGGCTAGAGATTACTTAAGTTAGGGATAAGAGGAACCAACACAAAGTGCACACAAATGGGATTGAGCTAAATTGGACATAAAATGTAATAACAAAGTTGCAAGGCATGTAATTTTTTCTATTATAGCATTCTACTATTCTAACTTATTTGTAGTTATGTGTGTAAATTTTTCATCATCACATCTTAATGTAGTTATGTTTGTTAGTACAAAAGCTTCATATATATAATAAGAAGCACATCCAACCTTTAGTGAGCTACGCAACAACTAATTTGGAAGATCTTTGGACAACTAATTCTAAATATCTTTGATTGGGGTTCGAACATAAACTCTATCAAGCATCTAGAATGTTTCATCCAATTTCATGTAATTTTGACTATTGTTGATATGTTTCTTATCTCAAGGAGCTTAAAACAGTAACATATCTGAATGATGCACCATATTTAGAACTTGCTCTAATTCATAATGTTATCTAATTTCTTATGGTCCCAAGAGGGGTTATATATGGAAACACATTAAATTTGGAGACTCCTAGCTCAATATAGCAAAGCTCCGAGAACAAAAGACATATTAGGCTAGTGAGATGTTTTTGATCTATTTTATAGTCAAATGGCTAATGTGTAGCATGAAACTAAGCTCTTGAAGTACTTTGTTGAATCAATAAAATTTATTTTTTTGTCATTTCTAATATTCATTATGTTGTGTTTGAGTGTTTCATTGGTTGTAAAGTTTCATAGTTCTTAACTAAACCTTTCAACCTTGACTACATTATTTAATCAAAGTTGTCAAAAAAAGAAAGAAGAGCATGGAATCATCAATGGAGACAAAGGAAGAAGTACTAACCATAAGGTATTCAAGTGATGACTATAAAAGGAATTGTCCTAGCAAAATAATTTCTTACTCTTCAAAAAGAACAAGCAACCTGGGCATGAACTAATCCTTCTATCAAATATAAATAAAAAGAATTATTGAAAACCCAATCATATAAAAGTTCCTCTAACTTATACAATTTACAAAGATGGACTTGTAAGTAATAAATAAGTTCACCAAACAAAAGAATCCAAACAAAGAAAATGGTGAGGTGCATGAGTTGGTGTTTGTTTTAGTTTGTGATTGTGTGCAAATTAATGTTTTACTAAGATTATCTCTAAATATTCTAACGCAAATTAACAACCAAAGTTAAGAATGACATGCAAATTAATATTTTACTAAGATTATCTCCAAATATTCTAACACATTAACAATCATAGAGCTAAGATTGACAAAATGACAAGAGACTAATAGCTAGAAACTAGAAACTAATAACAAGTACTTGATGGAAATAGATTGGTGAAAAAAGTGGTCTAAATGCACCAATGGATAGAAGTTGACTATCTAGAAATTGGTCAAAATGATGTTGATATGCTTCTTGGTAAATTATGGAAGATTTTTCAAAAGGGCCCATCTTGTATTCCACAACATGCTCCTTTCTTTGAAGTAAGGTACCCTTTTGCTTTTCATTTGACTTTTGATTTGAATTTTGCATTATGGATTTAGAGGCTTTCATTGTTCTCATGTTTTCTTTCACAATGTCACATTCATTGGTATATGAGTTTTCGTATAGGATTGAGTAATACTCAAGACACTATGGTGTCATGTATTTTATAGTCATAAAAACAAAATGCTAAGTTCCCAATGTGCATAAGATTATATGTTAGCAACTTCCATAAGTGCTCACACAATGATATCCTACAAATACAAGTTCAAAATCAAATTAAAAATAATGATCCAAATTAAAAATGTGTCAAAGTGTCAATATCTAAGATTACCGATGCAAAATCAAGTTGAATGGACATTTGATTAAAAAAAAGGTCATTTATCAAGTGTCATACAAATACACTAAATTCCTTTTAAGTCCTTTATAGTACCCTATAATAAGTTGAACTATATCCTAAGTCTTTTCTTATGAACAATCTACAATAATAGAGATATGTCTATCAAGATCGAGACCTACCTTATTTTCTTTAGTTAAGGGTTCTCTAATAAAACTAGATGTATAATTTAACTTTATACATTGAAAAATAAATAAAAATATAATTATTTAATGAATTACTTACAAGTTACAACCCTTTTTTATTATCTCTTGTAATTAGAAGTTTATATAATATAAAATATTTTTAAAAGCAAAAACCATTCTTGATTATCTCTTGCAATTATAAATTTATATAATTTAAAATACTTTTAAAAGCAAAAATCTTGAACTTACTATTATAATAAAATATAAATTTCTAAATTGATATACTTAAAAAGTTTTAAAAATTATCTACTAATAATTTGAAGAGTTATATATACAATTATACAAAAACATATAACAAATCAAATTATACCATCTAACAAATTTAAAAATATTAAAATTTTAAAATACAGTCTAAAACAAATCCTCAAATTTCAAGCCTGAATAGCAAAATAAAAGTTGTGGCATTAAAAAATTTGCATACAATGTCATTTTCTCATGGTGGGCCTCACCTCTGCTCGTCTCCTATAACCCCTAGAGTAATAACAAATTCAAATAGTTCTATTTTAAAAGTACTTGATAACAAAACTGAAAACAATCATTGCCTCATAAAGAGTGGGAAGCAATTTATTTAGCCAAAAGCTTGTGCACAATCTAGTTGTCACTACAATAGTACTAAAAAAAGATATCCCAGATTATGGATATGTCAATGACAAGGTGCGAATAAATGCTTCCAAAGTTGAACTCTTCAAGATTTTGGCAGTTTGTATTTGATAAAAACAGCAAAGCAGAATAAGAAATTTTGGGTACAATAATGGTATGAAAATGTCCATCTTAAAAAGTTTTCCGTTTACCCAGAATGAGACATTTTTGATGATTTTAGAGACTCAAAACGGAGAAATATAACAGCATTCTGTTAGTTTTAGGTATATACAAATTACAAAATATCCAATTTAAAAGCTCTGTAAAATCATGATTCTATAAGTTTACTTGATGCGGAAATGTGACGGTTTCATGACAACTATCCAATGTTCATTTCTTGAAGCTCTCTAACATTTGGGAAAAACTTGTATAGCAGCACTAGAATCCACTTTCATTATCTCAATCTTCATGGTCTAAAGAGTCAGCATTCACTCCTAATATTTGGTCATTAAATTTTCAGAGCATTTTTTCTAACAAGAAGAAAACTCAGTTCCCATAGTTATTTAACTTCAGCTCCCACATGATTCACGTTTTAGATTTCTATGATTGATAAGTATGTCTGCTGCCTTTCCTTACAGAGTTAAAACACAGATGTATGTATTTCAGTTTATTTACAGAACGCTGGGACCAAGAGCTCAACAACATTCCTCAAAAATGTCAAGCCCAGATACAAATATCAATTCAAGACCAGAAGCAAAAAGTCCCCACTAGTAACAGCTTGAAACATCTGCAAAAGACATTTCCTCATCTGCAAACAATAAAGTATTGACAATGACATTGTCTCTGTAGTAATGTCGGTGTCCCAGACATAAACTGCTAAGGTATATATCCTCTAGTTGGCATCTACCAAATCATCTCTCTTTAACAGTTTGCAAACATGCACACAAATAGCTTGTATGCTCCAGCCTCTGACAGTCAGTAGTAAGATTATCTTTTAAATTGACAGATATTTCTGCAAATCTGAGAAAATTGAAGCACACTTTTGAAAGCAAAGATCATCAAACCATAAAAAGGTAGGAATGTCAAATGGAATCAGCTCCTTCAAGTTGTTGCTGTGCCAGATACCTTTCCCTGCGCTCTTTCTGATAACAAAGCAAGATCAATTCCTTGATAAATAATAAATCCTAAAGTTGCATGGGTAAGGAACGTGCAAAGAATTAGCTCGAAGCAGACCACATACCCATTCATCTATGACAAGCCCTTCACCAACAATCCGTGGAGCAGCATCTTCTGGAGGTTTCTTCTGTGCCTCAAGTGCAGCCTCAGCTTCAGCTAATTGCTTCTTGAGCTTTTCCAACTCCTTTATAAATGTAAAAATTGAAGATAACCAAATTGAGTATATTATTTTTCAAAGTGTAATATCCAAGTTAAAACAGTCTTAATCAATTATTTGACTAGGAATGTTTATGCATAATATCCAAGTTAAACAATAGTCTTAATCAATTATTTGGCTAGGGAGTGTTTAAAATTTTTAACTGTGAACATGTCATGAAAATCTTTAAAACAAAATAACAGATTCTTACTTATGCTTCTTCAAAATTTTCACTTACAGGAGTGGAACGTTGTGGATCCAAATAAACAACACGCAATATTTGCTCTACTGCTACTAGTTCCTTCTGCTCTTCAAACTTTCTCAACAATTGTATAAAATTAGTATTCTGGACACCAATGTTCAAGCCATGAAACACGTTTCTGCCTAACTAGCAGCTTTAAATAAATTCTACATTATGAATCATCTATGTGCCTTCTTATATTCTTTAAAAAAAAATTACCAGCTCTAAATCATATTCCACTCCTTTGACTTTCAGACTAACAATCTTGAACTTATCTTTAACCTTTTTCTCCGGTTGTTTCTCAGACTGCTCAGGTGGCTCCACAAATTTAAACACTGCGTTGTCCATGCTCCATATCACAATATAATCAGTATAATCACCCATATTCAACGGAACCTATTCTAATAACAAACCAAATATCTGGTAGTAACATAGAAACTTCTCCAATATTGGTTTTGGCATTATAGAAAACTTACCAGTTGCTATAAGTGACTCTCCTGGAGTAAGCATACCACTAGGAGGACGCATAAAGCAGCTTTTAGGAGCAGTGGTTTGAAACTGAAGACTCAACAAACTCAGACCATTAGCTATAGCTCATCCTAAGAACAAATTTATTTCGACACTTAGGCATAGATCACGTTACAGAGTCCAACCAGAATACATAAAATAAACAAACGAGCAACTACAGCAAGAAAGAGCAAAGAGAAACTACTTATTAGTTATTATACAATTACAAACAATAGGAAACTCAATATCCATCTCAATGTAAAATGAAGAGGCCATCCCTGAGAGAACATTGCATGAAACTTCTATTTGCATCTAACTAGTATAATACCATTAGTTATGTGTTATGTTAAGCTATTCTCAGAATTGGTAACTGAGTGAAATACCTTGAATGCCACGTTGGAGCGACTGATGTTAAGGATCTTTATTGCACTTGAAACTTGTTTACCAGGTTCATCTTCAGCCAAAATTTTCAAATCATACCAAATGTCAGAACTTTTTATCCAAAATACTGTGATCATGACTTTCTTAAATTCAAATTGCTAAAAACTAATTTTCATGTCATCTAACATGTCTTGATCTGAATAATACCATATGATGAAAGAGTGAGATCTAAGGCACACTATAACACATTCAAAAGGGAAGATCCATGTTTTAATGATGTAACCAAGGGCATACTTCATTTTGATTTAATGTATTCATTCAATCTAATGCAGATTTATCAACCAAAGGAAAATTTGTTAGTTACATTAACTTTGAGGCCAAAAGACAGAAAATGCTGAAGCTTTCAATCATGGCTCTTTCTCTTCCCTTTGAGTGCCATGGCATTCATCTCAAGCTCTAAAGTTGATTTTTTTACCTTATTTTTAAGAGGACAAATGGTGCCGTTTTCTACACATAGGCATTCTGGGCTTGCATAGAAGCTGGTTTCAACAATGATGCACCCAGGTAAATTCTGGTCAAGATAAACTGTAAAGGGAAGGGAGCCGGGTGTAGATAATTCTTTTGAAATCTCAATTTGGATTTCTTAATACCAGTCATGCAAGGAATCATAGATTTTGTACACAAAGGTGTATACAGATGAGATTAAATGCCATGTGTTGATTGTGGCTCTTGTAATGGCTCCATAGCTCTAAAGTCTAAATATAGTGATTTCTCCTAAACAAGCCATAATTGCATTAAGTTGGTCAATTTACCTGGCAAAGGTAGGACTGATTACTCTTAGCACTATGGTATCCTCATTTAGAAGGTCTCTGCAGCGGCTAGAGTTATTACCTCGATCCTCAAAACTTTCAAGGGTCAAACTAACTCGATCTGTTAGTTAAGATAAATAATTTCATTGTGTTTTTACAGCCAAGCCGGACATATTTTTGTGGCATTTGCCAGGAAACCGAAAACCAAGGAATCTTTCACCTGAACCCCGTATTCATTTCAAATGGTTTGGACGTGAGCTTTTAGTTTGTTATAGATTATGTACAGACAACAGATTCCAAGGGATGCAGAATACCATTGTCAATAATTGTAGGGAGATCTCTTCCCAGTTGCATCATTACGAAAGCACAAATGCAGTCATATATTGCAGATAAATGTCTAAGCATGCCATGTGAAAAATGCTGCTATTGATGCATTTAATTCCGATTTCCAGATCTCAAAGGCGCATTGCTTTCATAGGTTTTACTCAAAACATCAAGTACAAAACAAAAAACCCAGTCTTAAAGAGAACCCTTTTTTAAAATGATGCATAGATCATCAATTAGTAGTTACTTAATCATCCAATGCCATCCCCAACATCATAAACTGAAAAACCAAAAGGGCATAATGAACCAATCGAATACACTTCAGAGATGGACTTACAGGGAAAGTAAAGTTTGCTTTCAGGATCAAGCCTTAGCCTGCGTCTTGTAGGCAGCAATGCTCTTGCAACAGCAGAAACAGAGTTAATACCCGACGAGTCACTCCCACTGGTTCCCTCCTGCTGATGAGCCTGAGAATGGCTGCTGTTATTGCCCTGACTCTGCCTGTGGGAAGAAGTCCCCTGCTGCCAAAATGGCATTCTGCACAGATTCCAACCCTTCCCAGGAACTGGGCTATTCAGATCGTTATTCCCTGTGCCCCCCAAAATGACCATGGTCTGTAAAATCACGTTATCCCCAGAATTCTATAACCCCAATTCCCCTTCTCTTTTCCCTATGTCTTTGTCATCTGCACATCAAAACAAGCACAGCCCATCTAACAAACTACCATCCACATTACAAGAAACACTAAAAGGGGGTCAAAATGTACAGTGAGGAGGCCACAAGCATGACATACAAACTGCAGAAAAAACCAAACAATACACCCAAAACCACCTAGCCAAAAAAAGTATCAGATTGATGGGTAATCCGGTGATATGATATTCGACCTTTCTACCCACCTATTTCGGTAATATTATTTTCACTTTTTTCAACCTGGTCAGTTCCTCTTGCCACCTGCTACTGCATCTTAATGTACATGATCTGTGTTCCCTACAGTATAATCCGGATATGAAATTGTTCTATGAACTTTGGTTTGTGAGCCGCTTCAGATCCGCCATCTCCGGCATACCGGACCTCAAACTCCTTTCCATTCGGGTTATGTCGGCTTCCCTCCAGCATGGGGGGGAATGTATTCTTATCCTCCCAAATTCCCAATCTCTTTTTGTACACTCTAAACTTTATAGGGAAAGGAGGGGTGGCAGCCTTTCACAAAAGCATTGATGTGAGAACATATTCTCTATTGGAAAAGATGACAAAATACAATCAAAAAGAGGCTCGTCTTCCAAAGGGTTTTCCACTGCAAGTGGCAATGCTACTATTTACTGCATTGACTATTTGTTTATCTTGTCTGCAACATGACTGTGTTTTCTTATAATTTAGTACACTGTGGTTTGTTTAGAAGTGATGTCATGGTAGTTGAAATTGTAACCACCCTAGAACTGAGTTTCCTATGTTTTGGTCTTTGAAATTGAGTACAATCTCTAGGCCATTTGTATGGATGGTTTTCTTGGCCAAGAAGTCCTCAAATCCTCATATAAGGAGATGTTACTGTATCATTTGTACGGCGTAAAGAGTCTTTACCGGTGAAGGTATAAGCACCCAATGCCTTACGCATGAAGTACTGTTCTTTATCCTCTTGTATTAATGAAATGTTCAGTCGCCATTATTAAGATGTAGTTCAACCTCTCTCCTATGTTCGGTATGGCATTCAGTCACAAGGACACCCTATATACTTTCACTTATAGTGACTTGCTGCATAAACAACTAGGTACTACCTAGGTTATTGGAAAATAAAATACACACTGCATCAATTTAATATGTTTTAAAAAGGATGATTGGTAATTAATATAATTAGATTCTAAATTAATTTAAGTTGAAGTTCATTAGTGAAAGGATGATATTTAAAATTTAGAGTATTAAAAATTTCAGAAGAATAAATGTTAGGATTTTTGGAGGTTTGGATGTTATCACATTTTGGTTGTGTGATTCTATTTTTGGTGGTGCTAGATCCCATCCTCTGTAAAATTTGATCTTTGGTACCAATAAAAAATGTTCACGTGTGTGATATCTATGTTAGGAAAATTGAGTGATACTAAGAAGTACCTCTAGGAGCCTATTATGTATAGAGGGAAATATGAAGCTTTATTGATAATAGTCAAGCTCCTAGGATTGATTCAATGGATAATTTGAATTTGGATGTTGATGCATTTATGTAAACTATGTTTGGTGCAAACAAAAACTAAGAAGCATGTGTGATCAAATTTGTGGATGAGAGTTGATAATGTTCTTTAATGAGGCTCCTTTGTGTCTTTTAATGATTAAAATGAATTGGGATGACGCATTTAAATACACAACTTGAGACCTCTTAGGACCTAAGAGCACTTAAGAACATAAACATGTGCACATAGTGATTAATTCTATAAGGGCCCCCTTAAGAACATAAACAAGTGTGCAAAGTAGTATAAAACATAGATGTAAAGAAGTGATGTATTTTTTCTCCTCTACATTTTTTCCTCTCTTTGGTGTGTGTGCAAAACTAAGTGAAAAAAGTATATTAAAGTAGAAATGTAATGCCCCAAGCTTTCACCCAAGGTATTTGTAGTAAAACATAGGAAAAAAATATGTGATGAAAATGCAACATTAACATACCACATTTACATACTTCAAATGTTGCAAGTGAGCACAACAACACTCAAGGTACACAACACTAATGCACCAAGCATGGTGACACAAGCAGAATTATTAACCATGTCATGTGATAACATCACCATGACAATCATATAAGAGGACAGAGTTTTCTCTATGATAGAGACTGAACACTACTCCATGATCTTGTTCTCACAAACACGGGGATTAGAATGAGAGTGGCACATCACTTCATTACACAACCTAAAATGAAAAAACCAACATACAAGAGGGCATGGGAATGACATCCAAACACAAAGATTACCTATTCAAGAGGTAAGTTAATTTAGAGATTCAAGGCCTCAACTAATTGAATTGTCAACTAGTCGTTTGCATATAAAGGTACATATCCCAACACAAAGGATTGGATAACTTGCATAGTAAATTATACGTCTCCAAAATGAGATGATAGATAGAAAAGGCAAACCAAGGAGGATAACTTTCATTAAGGAACTTTTCTTATAAAAAAATAGGCAAGTCCTCATTTTCTAAGGGTTGCCCCTTATACGAGTCTAAGTCACATTTTTTACTAGTCCAAGTCACCCCTTTTATGTCAATTCACCCTTTGTAAAATAGGTTACCTCTAAGTCAATGACCCCTTATTCCAATCAAGTTATCCCTAGCAAAATAGGCAACCTAAGATAGTGAACATGCTAGTTTTTTTGTCTTAAGGGTTTTGAAATCTCCAAATTAGTTTTCCAAGTTAACCAAAGGCTTCTTTCCACGCCTATAATAGTGAGTAACCTTAAGAACTATGTTTAAACCTCACAAGGCGAGAAATGAGGTCACATAAATGAAGTCAATTGCAAGAATTAGGCCAAAACAAACCTATAACAAGTTAAACACCAAGCAAGGCATAACCACTCGATCCTAGTGTTGTTTAAAAATGGATTGAACTGAACATGTATTGTTGGCTATAAGTTCTAATCAATATGTTCAAAATTCACAAAATTTAAATATTCATTTAAGCTAAAATGCAATTATTCACTAGCATATACCCATTTACCTTTCATGTGACAAATAGCATACATGATGTGTTTCAACTCTTACCAAGAGTTGAATGTTAACATAAAATAATTATTCTAAACCATAACAATAGTAATGCATAGAAAAATCATAATCTTATTTAAAAATAAAGTAAACTACATCTACACATCATAATCAAGATGAGCACATCGAAGATTCCATTTCAATATATAACATCAAAATAATGCATATTATAATAATTGAAAGAATGCACTATGGATCATCCATCCCAGATATGGATAATTCACCATGGATTACAAATTCCATTCAAGAATCTAGTACAAATTGAGCTAATGAGTGACAAAAGTCCTTATTTATACATTTCACATGTTGGGAAAGGTGTGTTGTACATCTTACATAATAATGTTTTTGATATTAGGGGAAAAGCAGATTTTGAAGGGATCTGCAACCCTTTACAACCAGAAAAGCCAGACTACAAAAAAGGACAGTCTGCAGCCATCAAAAAGCTAGCTCCCAAGCCAAGAACATCATGTTTTACATTTAGAGTTAATCTTGTGGGAACGAAGCATCATTTCTAGAGAAGGCCAAGATGCTTTTAATTTTTTACTCATGATTGTAATCCAACCTTCTTCCACTTGTGCTGCCTTTTCCTGCCAAGCCAGCACATCACAGTCCTGGGTTTGATCATTTGTAGCCCTGGGTGAAACATCCTTGACCAGGCGTGCAGACTGGTTCTTATCCGAAGAGCAGGCCGAAAGAGAAATCGAAGCCCCTCCACCAGAAAAGGCAGACGGAGACTTAGACCGAGGTTCAACGTGAGAGGAAGAATCAACCCCTCCCGAAGGACAAGCTGAAGGAGCGGCTCCTAATTTATGTGATTCAGAAGCAATTGCCTCTGAGAAACTCTTTTTTTCTTCAGATTTCTTCTCAACAGTATAATGGTGTTGAGCAGCTCCAATCCACCAATTTGCCTTTTTTATTTTTTTCTCAAAACCACAATGAGCAGCAGCATGTCCAATCTTAAAGCATCTTCTACAACGGAAAGGTAATCCCTCATAGTCCAGAGATTGAACCTAATTCCCCTTGGAAGATTCTAACAAAACCTCAGCAGGCAATCCATTTGACACATCAATTTCCACAAGTATTCGGGCAAAGGTGGAATGAAAGATATCAGAAGATGCATTGTCAACATACAAAAAATGCCCAAGAGCTTCCCCAACCGACTCGAGAAGAGAATCATTGGGATAATGTTAATGTAAAATAAATATTTAATAGTGGTGCATCCAATGTGGATAATACATGGGTTAGGCATTCTTGGGGGCACTTATATGTTGTATGAGAAATTGGGATAAATATTAATGTGGGTGTCATATTAGGATAACGTTTAATATTGGAAAAAATCATTACCACATTTAATTTGTGGTCATGATTTGGTGATCTAATGGTTTATTAAGTTCATGGGTTTGAGGAACATAGTTTATGTAATACCACTCAATGGTTTTATGCAAGCTTGTCATATAAACACAAGCACATGAGTAGTTGTTGAGGTTGGCTTGTTAGCTAAGGTTGAATTGAGCATCTCTTGTAGGTTGCATATGTGGAAGCATGGATTGGGATGTGTGACTACATGGCTCTTATTTCCTTTTTCCCATGGAGGAATGCAACTAGGGTGCTTGATACTTCAAAAGATTGAATGGAGACTCTTTGAGTGTATTGTAATCTTGTTCTTAAGATAATATATTGAGTATGTGAGTGCTCTTGGAGGCTAGGTTTTTCTCTTAAGAAAGTTTTTCCATGGTATATTTGGTTTCATCTTGTGGTATGCATGTTATTACTTTGTATTATGGATTTTGAATACTTACTTTGCATTTGTTTCTCTCTTGAGGGTTATGTGCAAATTGTATATTTTTCTACAAATTTCCTTTCATCACATAAATGATGCAATGAAGGCCTAACAATAATCAAAACATATAATGAAATTTCAATGCTCTCAAAAGCATATTTATAGATTTAACTAGCCCCAATAGTGGTCAACACCACTTAACCATGTGGGACCCTAAGGGCCCACCCTTTATTCTAGGAGATTCCTGGTCAATAAATCATACACACTCATGTAATACAATACAATTGATGATACAAAATCAAGGCATCACAACATACAAAGAGTCATACATTTTCCAATCAAATAATTACATATAAGGGTCATTGTAGCATAACCGATAATATATAATAGAGTGGTAAAAACCACCAATATAATTTAATGAATGTGGCACTCTAATAACACTCATGCAAAGAAAATCATGAGCACGTATCAAGTACCAATGACTTAACAAGTAATAGGAGAAGACTATTTAGCATAAGACATAGAGTATTGTCACAATAGTTTTCAAATCTACATGGCTTATTGAGAAGAATGGTACCATCACAATGGGGCTTATTAAAAATAATAATACAATACCCAAATGGATTGGAATGATGTCCATCACTACCTTGCATTAATCCTCTCAAGTCATTCAATACACGGAATGGCTTTAAATCTTAATTAGATGTATTTTTAATGTTTGATTTTGAATTCATTTTTTTCATCAAATTTTATCCATGTGTACTCTCTTCGCATGGTCCTAGCCTAATTCTAAATGGTGAATAGGGGTCCACTCTACTCCTAACCCTAGCTTTCAATTCTAAGATAAAATTGAACCAAATTGAACTAAAAATTCAATGCACAAAAAATGAGGCCAAAACAAACAAAATTCATATTCACCATTAATGGAAGCTTCAATTTTCTTCAAATTGTCAAAAAAAAAAAAATTAAATTTAGGAATACCCTTATGTACCTATGAAGCACAACAACATGTCTTTCACATCACATAATATTTTGAAGAAAATTTCTAGAGTGGCAATCTTAAATTAAATTTTCTAAAAAAATTACATAAAATTAAAATAAATGCATAACATCTATTCTAAGATTTTTGATCAATTTCAACCTAGGAATTGAAATTCCATATGCAACCACCTAGTGTGGGCATGGTCAAAATCAAGAACCAAAAAGCATGTGTATGAATTAAAATGAATGAATACCTATGTGCTAATAATGTAAAATCTTAACAAAGTTGGAGGACAACTTCCTTGCACACACACAAACAATTGCAAGCTTTTTCTAAGATCCTACCTTTAGCAATCCTAAATCAATCACAAGAAATTCCTTTCCAAAATCCATATGCACTCAAGCAAAATGAAGGAGAGGAGAAACTAGAGTAAAAAGAACAAGTAAAAATTTAAACATTTCCTTTTTCCTTTTTCACTCCAAAATTTCCTAAACCCGCAAATTATTTGTTTCTTCTTTTCACAACTAACAAAATATTTCAAAAGGTTATTTCAAAATGAAATTCAATAGATATTTTATTAATATTCTAATCAATGTAACTAGGAAATTCCTTTAAATGGCTAATATAGTAATATCACTAAAATTGTAACATATCAATTATTCACGCAAAAAAAATTCCTAAATTTTCACTTCCAAGTAAATAAAATATGTTTCATAACCATTGCCATAAAAAATTTATTTTCTTAAAGGAGAACAAATGAACATAGATGACATAAAAAAATTCTAATTTTGATTTCATTTCCAAAATAATATTCCACATATTACAATATTTCCAAAGATTGTATCCAAAATAAATGCATACCTCAACCGAGCTTCAAAGCAATAGATATAGATGGTCCATGAATCTCCTTTCAAATCTTGGTCACCTGCTAAGGAGGAGAAGCATCACTCAATCACTTTTCCGCCAACCACGGACTCAAATGCAGTCCCCCACACATCTATCATCTGATAGATGGCCCTACCCTTCGACAAAGAGATTGGTGGAGTAACCTCATAACGACAACCATTCTAAGTTTAGTGTTGTTCCCTACATACTAGAACTTGTGGACACTATAATCCTGAACTAGCATGCATTAATGGAACACGATGAATTGGCAATGGAGCCAAAGGTGATCACACTACTTTGGACAAAGTATTCTCACTCAATACCTTGAGTGATAGTCATCCTACTCACATACACTACTCAAACTTGATTTGACTTTAGGCCATTATAAACTATGCATAGGTAATTTCCTTCGATAGGTAGTCATTAACCTCATAATCAACCTATTCCCTCTCCCAAAATACAATGGTATTTCTACCCATTAAGCATAAACATAAGTTACCCCCTTCAATGGATAATCTAATCCCAAGTATAACCTATGAGCTTTCAAGCATAATATAACTTAACAATCTATTCCCATTTCATCAATCCTAGTATGTAATACTAGAAATGACATTCAATTTCTCCTTAATATGGAGTAAGTACAAGCACTTATAAGAAAATCACAACAATAAGTGTTTTCCTTTTCCACAAGCAAAATAGACTATTCCTCTATTTCATGCAACCTATTGCAATTCCTACTTTAAATACACAAGGCAATCAATCTTTCACAACAAAGACAAAAATGAAGAGATTAGAATCTCATGCCTGATTTACGCTTATTCCAATTGACATTGGATCCCAAGCTTAGTCTCCTCTTAGAACCAACTTAGCAACAAACTCACTTAATCTCTCTCTCACTAAACTCCTCTCAATGACTCACGGAAAAATAATAACTCACTTAATGGAAAAATACAACAGAATGGAGCAGTGTAATTCAATGCAAGGAAGAATTGTAAGGAAATGAGGTGAGTATGCCTCATATATATACCCAAAAACCAGCTTCTTTAGCCTATATTCAAGGCTTAAGCAGTGACACTTCTCATAATAGAACTATCAACTTG
>VDFB02204720.1:0-18188 GCA_007258455.2 Sequoia sempervirens | reverse complement strand
AATGGTATTGTAGAAAGGATGAATTGAATTATGATGGAAAGAGCCAAAAGTATGTTGAATGATGCACAGTTGGATAGATGTTTTTGGACCATAGAATTTGTGTGTACTATTTGTTACTTGATTTATAGGTTTCCTTGTACTTCTTTTGATTCAACACCTTAAAAATTATGGACAGGTAAGAAACCTTATGTTTCACATCTAAGGGTTTTTGGTTTTGAGCCTTTTGTTCATGTGCCTAAGGAGGTATACAATTGAGTAATAGTAATTGCATAACCTCTTCTTAACCGTTGTTTGGTTGTTTACTTATTATATAATGTAATATAATAAGTTGTGTTGAAATTTCACCCCTTATTACATTGTTCTTGCAAATGTACCCCTGAAACGAAACATGTTGATTACACAAAATAAATACACATTCTTAAGAAGATTTTTATTTGAAGACACAAATCTTGAATTAGGTGGAACTCCATCAAAATGCTCATAATCCTCAAAATGATGTAGCTCCTAAGTAGAATTCTTGAGATCCTAGATTAACATCTCCCCAAACTCTTGAATCACCGATCCCTCAAATTATTCAAAAATAATTCATTGCACCATCAAGTTATATCATGACCCTTAGAAGGGTATAATTCCCCATATCACAACTCCCAAACTATTTGGGAAACTATCCATATTGAGTTCACCAAATCCCTTACCTATCTTCAAAAAACAACATCACAATATTATGTCAACACAAAAAGGAAAGCAAAAGCATATGCATCTCATGCAAAGCACTATCTCAAAGCAAGAAGTTATCTTGAGATGATAGATATTTTCCATCATTCAATGTCTCTTATCTTCAATTGTGAAGGCTTAAAGTACAAATCCATTCTTAGTATCTTCAAAACAACAATCATCAACAAAACCATTAGCTGGTGGATCCTTATCCTCAACATGGGCTGGTTAACTTCATTTAATCAATATTTGAGTTTTCCTTTAATAGTGTTATCATTATCTCAAGTTCTACAAGACCAAGTTGTGTGACCTTTTTTCTTAAAGTAAAAACATTCAATTTCCCATTTTCTTGTACCTAACCTTTTAGTATTGCTTCATGAAGATAATGGATTCTCCTATTGAGAATCAAATTTGTATCTTTTTTGCATTTTCTTTCTTGTATTTTTCTAAAAGGATTAAATTTCATATCTCCTATGGTTTGAGAGGCTATTCGATTGAGTCTAAAAATAACATTATTTCTTTTGCAAGAAAATGTTGAACAAAATAGCTTTAACATCATCATCATCTATTGGAACCTTGAATTCTGCTAGTTACCTAATGAGCAGGGAAAACTTTAAGAAACCCCCCCCTCAGTGAAGATGTAAAATCTTGGTGAATCTTGTATACTTCCTGATAAAAATATTAATTATAGTGGCAAATTTTTTTTGTTTTTGTGAAAAACAAATAATGTCCATTGGCCATTCTTTTCTAATCACTAGAAGTCTATGGAAAATCCTGGCGAAATGCAATTTTTAAACCGCTTACATTTTTCCATTGGCGCATTAAAAATCTATTTTCAAACCAATAAAATATTTCAATTGGTGAATTAAACCTATTTTCAAACCAGAAAAATATTTTTGTTAGCAATTAAAAAAAAATTCAAACTGGGTGATCCCACAATAGTGGTTTACAATTTTTGGCCAAACTAGACACTGAAATTATTATTTTTAACTAAATCTTCACATTCGTGCACCTATAACAGCTAAACCATGAGGAATTTGAAGATGATGCAAACTAGAGTCTCGTCACATTTTGTCTATAGATTCTAAAAATATTTTTTTCAAAAATTTTGGGAATTAGATTGTACCTCTTTTCCATCTCCATGAAACTGGTTTTTTTCATAAACAGCATTTTAAAAAGTGATGCACTGTGATAATGCATAACATTTTTCCATGAAGGATAAATTCTAATTTTGAATTTAGACTAGAACTGATATCTAGTGCTTCCACTTGGTTGTGGGATGCTTTTATTGAATATTTTTTTCTTTAATCGCTCTTCAAAGTCAAAACCACTACAATTCGACATAATGCCGCCATATAATGCCTAACTTTTTGTATATATCGAAATTCAATTTTATTTTTTCATTGGATCAAGGACTTCAACATTTGTACCATATTCAAAAAATGATAATATGCTATATTTTTCCACATGTACGTAATTGTAGACCTTCTTTGCTTTCAATGAAAACCTATGTTTAATATTTAACTAAAAACAAATACATAATAAAACCAAAACATATTAAAATTATATTTGTTGGATAACTCTTTCCGAGGACTACCTAATTCTAGTTGGGTTTGTCAAGATTTCTCCATTTTCATCCTCAATCTGAGCTCTGAATTGCCAAAATTTAAGGTTTTTGTGTGTCTTAGGGAGGGGATGAGGATTTAGGGGGGTTCGTATTAAAACCCATAGTCAAGCAAACCCCTTAGGGGTTCATCACGGTTCGCCAAACCTAGGTTTGAGCCAACTCACTGCTGGGTTCGCCCCCTTTCATATGCAATTTTTGTTTTGTTTTTGGTGGAAATTTTTTTAAGGGGTTCACTCGAACCCAAGTTTAGTCGAATCCCTTTTTGGTTCAGTCAAACTTCTAGGTTCGTACGAATCCCCAAAATCACTTTTTTTTCCATGAGGTCATTTTTTCTTAGTTTTCTTTCCTCCATCAAATTGTAAGCCACTATTGTGGCTTCACCGCTCTAAAAAATAAAAATTCATTGGTGAATTAAACCTATTTTCAAATGATTAAGAAAAAATATTGGCAATTTAAACATAATATCAAGGTAAAAATGCAGTGGCGAAGTGTCAGTACAAATTTTCCTAACCTTAGTTGCAAGTCTTTCTTAGTCATCTTTGTAGTTGGTGGGTCAAAGGTTTCAAAAACTTTGAAACTTCAGACTTTGGTTCTAAAGTTCCAAGTTTTAGTGACCACACGACATTATGTACCCTGACCGTTCGATGAATTTTTGATGGACGGCTGTAGTTGCATTCCGGAAGTATATCTCTTAAGCACTAGATATATGCAAATTGAAACCTCTGGAATTACACTAGAACTGTTAGATTTTCATAAATCAATGGTTGAAATTTTATTAATTATTTAGGTTTGTCGGTCATCCTGCTCTTGTTTACTGTTTAATATTGCCTAAGTCAGACCAAAATATTTTATGGCTAAGCCTTAAATCTTAACTCTTTAATCCTGAGGGTCGAGTCTCGTCAACCTAGCAATGTCCCCATTTTAAATTATGCACGTGCATAAAGTTTGTTTTAAAAGAGGGACCATTCAATGAATTTTCGATGGACGGCTATAGATGCATTTTGGAAGTAAATCCTTGAAGTACTAGACTTGCGAACTGAAACCTCCGACATAACAATAGAACCATTAGATTTTTCATAAATCAATGGTTAAGATTTTATTAATGATTGGTTTGAGAAATCAACATATAGTTCTGATCATAAGTGAGTAAAATTTATTATGAATTATTAGCTAGGACATTGATAATCATTAAGGTAAAATGAGACATTTAATTCTCTCTTTTCAATGCATTGAAGTACTCTACCTTTCATTTATTCTATTACAATTCTCAATTTGGTTGTGGTACTAGATGACGGTACGGATTAATACCATATGAATAGCCAGAGTGATTGATTGGATAGCTTTATATTGAAAACTGCACAATGTACTATAGAATCGTAGATGATGATGTCAATAATCCAGTGATTTTGATAATCGACAGCTTGTGTGGTACTGTTGATTTTGACAATTGACAGCTTGTCAGCTTGAGCTACAGTTTGCAACTTTGCATGTAGCCAGCTTGAGGTATCGATTAAGTTGTATTTTTGGTTTGTGATTGCATGAATCACAATTATTACTAAGTATTCAGTAGTAATTATACACAACCTCAGAGCTCACACGTGAAACGTGTGAGGTGTACAAGGTACCAGGTTGGTTGTGGCACTTTTGGTGAAACTTTTGGCCCATAAATAAGGATAGTGAGCACAACTAAAATCATTCATTTAATTGGACCATAAGGGTTTTCATTTTGTAGGGTTAATAACTTAATAAGGATTCAGGAAGAAGACATGATGCAGTATTATTAGGGATGCTCTAAATTCTCTTGCCTCTAGTTATGTAGTTATAGAGTAAAAGACCAATTTCCTTCAAGTTCAGAATGGGTGGAATTGGAAAGAAGTTGATTTGGTTCACTTGACTTCTCAGACAGGTTTTGAACCAGGATGAGGAGCTCTGATGGACATAAGTGCTATCCCAATGCATGGAGACTGCAAGTAGAAGATGGGAGCAGTTTTACTACCCCTCATTATCTACACGACTCTTGTTCTCAAAGGGGATAAGCACATTTTGTATCTTCACAACTCCCATTTCCCTAGCATGGTTGGTCAGGCGAGTTCCTTTCATTTATTTTTAGACACCATGGCCTACCAGGAAAACCCCATGCATTTATTTTTAGTGCTCATCTTTTGCATAGGATCAATTCCCTCATCTTCTGCATCAGTCTAGTTCTAAAAGGGGTTAAGTACATTTTGTATCTTCATGGCTCCCATTTCCCCAGTTTGATTTGTCCCCCTTTCCCCATGCATTTATTTTTAGAGCGACAAGGGTATGGCTGACTTGACAAGTCCCATGTGTTTATTTTCAAAGCTCATGGTTGACCCAGCAAGTTCCATTTAATTTCAGAGATACATGTAGCACATCTATGTTTTCAACTTTTTAGCAGCGGTCCAGCAGAAGCTTGGCACTTGCAATTACATTTGTATTTGTACTATGTAATAATGTGACATTATAATTCAGTTGTAATTGTTACCTTTTTTTCACTACAAGCTCAAACAGGTAAAGTTGAGTCGGACTCATCATTGATAGGTACAGAAATTTTCAAGTTTGTTGCTAAAGTATTCATTGTTCATCATAAAGATCATATTACATCTGAATTACAGTTTTATCGTGCAAGTATTTAAAATAGAAAATTGAAAATTTGCATAATATTGCCTTTTATTCATTTTGTAAAAACAATAAATCTCGCACAAGCCGCGAGAGTAACTGAATTTGATTATGACAATCAAATAGTGAATACAAAATTCAATAAAAGCTACAATACTAAAAATAACGTAAGCACAAAGAAGAGGAGCAATTCATCATTGCCTGTGATGATGAATCACTTTCGCTTGATGTCTTCAGTCGTCGCATCTCTAAGCTATAGCAAACTTGTTTCCACGATCCATGAACCTGCAAGTTTGTAGAAGAATGGTGTTAGAGATTTACTCTAAGAAATAATGAATTACATTCTACTTTATGCCTACGCTACCAACAGGAATGTAATTTACATTCAATCAGGCATTCACTAGATGATTGAGTTACAAAGGCTGACAATCAAGAAAAACATAGTTCAATGGAAGCTTTTAGCTTCGATTATTTTTACTAACACGTTTGTTCACTATGCAAGAACAGGTTTATTATGTTTGTGATCATTTTCATCAGATATGTGGAGCAAAACGGTTTCCCACAAGGGTTGATCTCGGCATATCATAAGGACACCTCTCATTCATATTCATACATGAGATTCATCAAGCATCAAAAAATAGACATCGTTTAGAACTGTCATCAAACAAGACTGCTGTAATATTAAATAATGAAAGCAGTCTAATTCAACATGGTGAAAACAGTTAAGCCAAATCATCTTTTTGCTCATCATGCTAAAAGAATGATCAAAACATATGAAGAGATCATCAATTACATTGATATTATGTTTCATCTCTGCTACAATTGCATTTAAATGAAGTATAGAGCTTTTTTACACTTAAGGGAAATAGAGTACTCATGCGTCTTTCATAACTTTGAAGCATATACACAGTCTAGATGGAAGACAAAAGTGAATAAGTAGTGAGAAGTGTGCATTAAGTTGCTATAACTACATACATGAGAGTTGAGGTAGTGATAAATAAGGAGAAAAAATGTCATTTATTGCATTATGAGAGAAATCAAATTAAAAGGTCTATACATGCTAATTTGTAGCTTTGGACATATGAAAGAAACATGAACGGATATTGTTCAAAAGGAATGAAACAATTGGTGGAAATTAATACCAATGAAAACAATTGATTGGTGACCAGTGGTGAGTAGGATATTTCAGGAGAATGTGTGTGAAATAATAAATTAGAATTAACTGCTGAAGAAGCTCAGTGCTTGAGAGAAGCTTTGCTCGATAGATTTGCACAAAGGAAGTATAGTTTCAACATTCTATTCCACAAATGGGAAGCGTACAGCAGAAAGTGCTATCAGAATGAGCCAAAAAAAAAATCAACTTGAAGATTGTGGTGCATGGTAATACAATTTCATTTCAATGTCTTTTGAATTTATTTATTTTTATAAAAATAATTCAAATATAGTTGTAAGATACATGTGTACAAAGACCAAAAGATCTTCAGCATTCAATAAGCAATCAAATTCAAGAGGAGGTGTTTGATTAGTTTATCATTTCTCTTCACTATAGTTTCTAGACAGCATTATTGATCCGGGGATATTTCGAAAAAATTGAAGTGTCTCCATTCTCTCCGTGAACACTTGTAACCCCATCGTGAAAGATCTTGGTGTCCTTATTATTTCCAATGCAACTTGAGCGGAAGCGAAAAGAGTCGTTTGTGCAAGTTAGACGATCAAACCAGGTCAAAATGCAGGATCGTAGAATCGGGGAAGTGAAAAATGATGTCATCAAAAGTTGTCAAAGTTGGCATCATTGTGAAGAGCTCGTCGAGACAATTCTGACGGCGTTCGTTTCGTCGAAATCCGCATCGTATGCTCAACTTATCAGTGGTCAAAGTTTGTAGTTGACTTTTGAGGTGGACCGTACAGATGCTGATGTCAGCATTTTGTACTGTACAGACAGTGAAGTGGACTAGTCAGTATTTGCCACATGGCATCCACATCGGCATTGTACGGAACCAATCACCTATCGACACGTGTCATCTGTATGCCCAGTAAGTAGGTCTAGTCAGCAGTCTGTAGCATAGTTGGCAGTCCAATCAGCAGGCCACGTCATCGTCTAGTTAGCAGGCCATGTCATCGGACATGTCAGCATGACACATCAGCTCTTAGTCAGCACCTTCATCGAATCAAGTTTTTCCATGTGGCCTGTATCTTCATCCATCGGTTTGGATGTTTTGTTTGGTAAAAATGTGTGGCGAGTTTTGAACTTGCCACCTCCCTCATACGAAATCCGAGGGCCACCATTAGACCAAACATAGTGTGCTTTACTATACATAGTGGCTGGTTCTTTTTGTTAAAGAAAATAGTTTGATTTGTTGAAAAAAATGCCAACCATCGGGGTTTGAACCCGTGATGCCCAGGTGAGTAAAACAATAGGTGGCCGTTAAGCCATCAAATGAGGTTAGTAAATGGCGTGGCATTGGTTGGATTTGTTTTCTTTTTAACCCCGAATGCCTTAAATTTTAAACAAACTCCCCAAATTTAAAAATAAAAACAAACAATAATCTTTTTAAAGATTAAATCAAAACCTCCAAAACAACAAAGCCCGAAAATAAGAAAAATTGAAGGGTCAAAAATACTTGGAAAGGATTAATATAATCCTAATATGTTAATAATGGAGGTTATTGTTGAAGATTATATGTAAAATAGGGAGATTTCGAAAATATTGTAAATCAATTGGTTAGTAACCAATTTGATTCATTTTTTTGTATAAAAAGGGGTGTGAGGTGAGAGTGAAAAGGCACTTTTTTTCAGGTGAAGTATTGATGAAGTATTGAAGCTGAGGTGACAAGTGAATAGAGGTCTTGAGGAGATTATTTTGAGTCATTCTTGCCGTCGGGCGTGGAATTGCATGGCGAAGTAGCGAAGAATGAATTTGTAATTGCATTGTAATTAATTTTTAGAGTTATTGTCGGTCTCTCTATTGGGCGGACGGAGCGTAGTCACATTTGTGACGAACTTTCGTAATCAAGCGTTGTTTGCACTTCCCTTCTTTTCTCTCGTTCTCTCAATTTGTTAATTCCTTCATTTTGTTATTTCCTTAAGTTAATTTTGATTTAATTAACTTGGAATAGTAATCATTGTAAAATTAGCATTCATTTATGCAATTTAGTCTGGATCTATACACTTGTCGTTATGTTTATGCGCCCCAAAGAATGACATGAGTGGATGTATGTCAGAGTGGCTCTTACAAACGATGGCACATGGGTAAATTACAGCTCTAGTAAGCTAATGAGAAGAGGGGTTTATTTCTTTTGATCAAATGAGAAATAATATGATCATGGCGGCCTACAAATTATAATGGAAAATCCATAATTCTCTTAAATGGTTCTATAGGGTACAACAAATGAAATCCTCAGAAGTCTCTTAGAAATCATAGAGAAATTGCTCTCAAAAATTTCAATAAGGAAAAAAGCATGATGGCTAGGAGTTTCAGAAATCTCCAAACAACATGATAAGAACAAATGGAAATCATATCACGCCAAGGAGGGAGCTTTATTTGAGCTCATATAATAGGAGAGAAAGATAGAATAGAAGCCAAAGTCTAGGGTTTTTTAAAATCTCGACCACTAATAGAGAAGCCCTCAAATAACCCTTAATGTTACGAAGTCGCAGCCTCCATGAAGCGGAGATTATTTTATTTCCTTCATAAAATCATGGAGAGATGAAATATTTATTATTGAGCATGTAAATCAGCTCAAAATCGAGCCTTTTCACAAGGAAATAGGAATGCAAATCACAAATAGTTCAATACTTACTCAAGTTCCTGAAGTTTCTTCAAAATCTATGTGAGAATACACTCAAATCTCACGGTGATAAGCTTCACAAATACTCTCATGTCGGCCAAAATACAAGACAATATCAATAGAGGATATAAGTGAGGAAAAAAATCAGAATATGGCCATGGTCGTGGCCAAGAAACCAGAGAATATAGCTTCGAAATTCATAGAAAGTCCAGATTTTTGTCCAAAAGAAGACTTACCACGCCTTGACTTGTGAAATTTCCATAGTAATCATCAAAAACAATATGAAATGGTGGGCTTTCAAGCATCAAATCCTCAACCATGTGGCGGAGCAACAGAGCTCCAAGACAAGCAAAATTCAAAATGCAAAATGATTAAGAGTTTAGGGTTCAACGGTAATTGCTTGCCCTAAGTCTACAAGACTTCAATTTTTGCTAATGATTTAAATCATTATGTCTTATTTTTGCCCATGGCTTTGACGCATAAGTCAATATCACTATTATCATTGTGGTTGACTATTATCAAAATGGTTACAATATGCATGATGGTCGACTAATATTTTTGGAATGGTGAATGCATATTTAAAATATATGCTAAGTATAGTGTATGAAGCCGTAAGAGGAGAGTTAGACTTTTAGATTTGTCATTATTCCTTGATGATTATTTGCATTATTCCATGTGAGCTAATTAATTAAATGATGGACTATAAATCATTTAATTAATTCAGCATCTTAAAATGCAAATAAATGACGTTATGTGAAGTTGAGTTAATTAGAGATCCATGCAAATACAAGTAGAGCTAACTGGAGGACGAGTTAATCATGTGAGTCATGGAGATTTTTAGAACTTTACTTTAGTTTCATATCAGATTATTGACTGAAGATTACTCATGCAATAGGAAAAAATGGAGTTCAAGTCATCATGGGCGGATTCATACAAATGAGGAGGTTTTCACATGCTTTAGCCCACTTTTTTAGTGATTTTCAGTTCAATTTGAGTGCTCTATGGATCAGTTACGAGTTGACAACTAGTTTGAGCCTGAGTTCACTCATTTTTGCATGAGTTTGAGCTTCTTTTCAGAGATTTTTATTTCTGCTCGGATTTTGCAATGGAATTATCATCTGCACACTGAGTTTGACTTCCAGTTTCATCTTCATGCCTTTGAGAGGCTTATTGTATAAAGTGTAATAACTTAGTTATTTAATCTAGTTCTTATTTTTCAGCCTTTGCATTCTGCAAAGTGAATCATTGTGTAACTCAGTTTTATTTACAGATTAATATAGTAGCAGGTTTATAGGTTCAAGTTGTGTTATTTAGCAGAAGATTCCTTTATTTTCCAGCGTTTCAAATTTTTTCCTTCAAGATTTCAGGCATCATTATTGTGTAGGATTTGATCAAAGGATTATTGTGTTTTCAATTTGGAAACCTTTGATTTTTCTGTCTCTTTCATAAGTATCTGTATGCAGTTTAATTTAAATTCACTGGTTATACACTATGCATGTATTGATTAACCAGTTTAGTCGTGAAAACTAGATTTTCCCTCAAGGTTGCATTAAATCAAAGCCTATGTTTAAAGCATTCAAGTGATTAGATTATAAAATCAGGTTGTGCAGATTGAAGTACTGAGAAGTTTATTGTGAATCATAATTGCAAGTCTTTGTTAATTAGGTGCATCGCCATTAATTTACAGTTTTACGTGCATTTTTACATATTTCTATCCCTTTTCCAGCAAGTTACTAGTTATTAATTTGAGAATCAAATAGGAAGTTGGCCTGGAATCTGAAGGTTCAATCTCGTTATAGTTCACCCACAACCTGAGTTTGATCCAATGTTTCAACAGATTGTTGAATTTAATTATTCAAGCATTCGGGTGCAATCTGTTTGACAACAATAATAAAATAAATGGTTGTGCTATTAATGTGACATTGTAGTTCATTTTATTAAGTCCTTTGCAAGTTAAGTGCTATTAATGGTTGTGCAATGTGCTACTAATGTGACATTGTAATTCATTTTATTAAGGCCTTTGAGATGTTAAGTTTATGGCCCCTTGGCCTTGATGTCAATCCTAGCGCATTAAACTTTAAAGCAAATTTAAAGCAAATTTAAAACACATGTTTAATGTTTATTATTTATATCACAAATTACTCAACTGTTCGATGAAAATTTGATGTATGGTTGTAGTTGCATTCTAGAATGAAATGCACAGAGCGCTACACTTGCAAACTTAAACCTCTGGAATCACCCTATAACCGTTAGATTAACAAAGATCAATAGTTTAGAATTTGATGTCAATACAAGAGTAAATTATTGTTTTTAGTGGCTTTTTTTAAATGTTGTCAACCATGTACATTGTACTACCTAATTGTGTGATGTGTAGTCTGTAAGTAATGAGTAGACGTTTCGGTGTCATTCAGTTTGCTCATTGCAGTGCACCGCCCTATTCTGGTTTCCACAGTTCCACTTCCAACAAAGCCATTCCAATAACCCAGTTTCAAGCTTCAACTTAGTTTCAACTTCAAGAATCAAAATTCAAATCCGGGTAAGTTAAAGAATTCTTGTGGCTACGTTTCATCACTTGAAGTTGGCGTTTCTTAAAATCTTATTTTTCCAAACTTTAAAGCTTAGGTTTAGGGTTAAGACGCTTAATAATTAATAAAAATTAAGGACTAATAGGGAATTCACAAATTCCATATTGTTGATTGTATCAGCATGTCTACCACCAATACCACTAGAGCAATGTTGGATAAAAAAATACATTATGCAAAATTGCTTGAAACCTTAGGTTTCACTAATGAATACCATGATATTTATGATCCTCAAACCTATGGTAGGCATACCTTAGAACTTGGATTTTCATTTGAGAATAAGGCTGAAAATAAAATGTAAGTTAATAGTATCAATGCATCGTGGGTAACTAGATTAGAGCGCATGATGTTACACGAGGTTTTCCCTTGCCTAGAATTTATCATGGTCTGTGCCCTAAATTATGATGATAACAAAAGATAAATTGTTAATAAAGATAGCAAAGAAGAATTGTTAGCCATTAATGTAGAAGAACTTGGAAAAGTGTTGGCCTTGTGGTTTACAACAGAAGAATTTGGAAATGTCCACATTGACCTAGAAAAGCTTGCTAGTGATTATGAAGCAGTGGATGAAATGGAGAAAAATTCTTTCTTAAATAGAATAGTTTAGGATAGAAACAAATTGAAAGGTGATCATAAGCCTCCTTATGATTTGGATATTTTTAAACCATGGGTTCAGGATACTATTTCCATGCTAGCATTTTTCCTCGGACTGGATAGCAATTTGGAAGTGGGTGCATGCCTCCTTGAAATGGTGTATAATATCCATTATGGTGTTCCACATGCCAAATATAATTTTATTGAGCACATTGTAGAATCCATACATAAAAAAAAATTAATGATTAAAGGAGGTTCCACCAAGACATTTAGGTTCACAACCTATTTGTGTTATCTTTTTCTATTCAAATTCAGAGGAATGTTTCAGACCAACAAGCTTCAAATTTAGCCCTATGGTAATAGTAATCTTGAGAAAAATAAAATGGCTCCAGTATATGAATGGACCACTGTTAAATAAGGTTGCATGATTCTCAAAGGAAATACAGTCATTTTGTAGACTACTTTTTGGATCCATTGCATCAAGCAATTACAAATACTCCAATGCCTAGATTGCCTATGTCATGTAGAAACTGCACTCAACTAGGAAAAGAAATACAATTGGTTGATTGGTACTTATTGGAAGAATATATTGCGCTAAGATTTTATGGATCAGAAGTACAGCCATACAAAATTCCAATACATGTGACAGAAAAGGTTTTTTCTTTGGAATATGTAAGGCAGATGCAGAGTAGTAATGAAAGACACTTTACTGGTCAGGGGAAGAAGACCTTATTTCCTTCTTTACCTTTTTCATGTGGAGGGATGACATTCGAGAGAAAAGCATTTAGTGTGGCACATGATCCTTTGATTTTTTTGATTTTGATGCTATCTGTCACTAGCAGTATGATCCATGTGACACCATTAAGTCAATGATTGTGCTCAATAAGAATGTTGGAAGTAAAATTCAACATCAAAGTAAACCCTTGCTTGAAAACTTGAGAAACAAGGATTCTGGGAATGAGGTCAAAGTAGCAATGGAGAAAAGTGTTGTTGAGAATGGTATTTCTTTTGAAAAATTGTTAGCAGAAATTATGGCATTGCATCAAAAGACAATTAGGAGGTACAACAATTTTTATGAAAAAAGTCATAAGTAGAGTAAAAATGCTAGATTCTCTAGAGAAGGAAGTTCTAGAAAAAAATTGGTCACGATCAAAAATTGTTTCCTTTTGGTCTATGAGGAAGGACCTAGGTGATCCAAGAGCTCTTACAGAGTATGGAGATAATGAAGAAGATCTTGAGTTTAGCAAACTATGGAATATAGAGCATCTGAATGAACAAGAAGATGAAGAAAGTGATGATGATAGGCATGAAGAAAGCCATGTCAATTTCAAACTTGGTTTAAGTGAGGCCACAAAAGAAGCATTTACTACAAGAGCAGCCATAGCTGAAAAAATGGGTTATGAAGGTGGCCCTTTGGGGTCCCAAACACAAGGCCCTTGGATAGTAATAGATGTAGAGCATAGAAAACCAGTTGATAAATCTAGCCTTGGGTTTGGAGGTGAAAAATTAGACCTAGGGTATACAAGTCAATTTTTTAGAGATTCAAGTTCAAATCCTCATCCTCACATGGTCAGACACAATCACAACTAGGACATGCCCATGGTGGAGGGCTTAGTGCAACAGGAACTGCCTCTGGTGGCGATGGTATGGGTAGTAGTACTAGTAGTGGTCAACATGTGCTACAATAGTAAATTACACACAAGAGGACAACACAATATACCATAGAAACACCAGGTGATCAAGGCATATAGAAGAGGCAAAGGATTTTGACAGGTCCAACTCCAAGTCACACTACCAATGGATCCACCATAAAGGAGTTATTTCCAGGCACTCCCCCAATTCTAGTTAGTCTGGCTATGACATCATTAGTAATTGCAATTACTCCTATTCCTTCGACATTCAAGCATTCCATTATTCTTGCATCCTCGGGTTTTGATTGCATTGAAAATTTTAAAAAGAAATCACAATAAGAATAAAAAAAGAAAAGAAGCAACTGATGGAGAGTGTGTCTGCTCTAACTTCAGATCCTACAACAACCATGGTATTACCCACATTTGACACAAGTAAAGAAATCATGGAGTACACATTTCTTGTTCCCACAATTTAAAACAGACTAGCAAATCACATTGCTCCATCTGAATTCCAGGTGAACAATTTTCAATTGGATTTTTCTAGACTCAGAAATACTGACAAAATTAATGTATCAAAGAAGAATAATGAATTGGTGTACACATCATTGTTGAAGTAAGATAGAGAGAAAAAAAGGTTGTAGACTCAATTTGAAAAGCTACAGGAAGACCTAGCAAATGAGAAAGCAAAGAGGAAAGCAGCAAACAACAACAGTAATGAATTAGAAAAAAGAATTAAAAAAATTGCCTCTACATTTACAAGCAAAGAGGATAACCAGAATGAGATTGAGACTACAGTGAATGAACTGTAGCAAAGTCTAGATGAGAGCAACAAGAAATATGACTCTAAGGAAAAATCCACTTCAAAAAAATTAAGACTAAGTACTGCAAATGGAAATGCACAAGGGGAATAAAATTGGACAAGGAGAGAAAAAAGAAATGAAAGATTGAGGCAAAGTGCTGATGGAAGCAAAAAATGAAATTAAGTTCCTGTCAAAAGAAGCTATCTTCATTTTGTAGAGAAACAATGAGGCATATGAAACAAAAGACTGATGAAATAATGTAGGGGATTGATCGTGTGTGACATTTTTTAATAAATTGATGCTATCAGACAACATCATAATAAGCTCAGCAAATATTTAATGGATAACAAAAAATGTGTTGGCATTAAAGAAATCAGCAAATCAAATTCAACAAAATGGTCTATAACCAGTTGACAATGTTTTGAAATCAAAAAGGATTACAAATCGCTTGTTGCATCAATGATGTTGCTATCCGCCTTTGAAATTATTTGAGAATGCGGAAATAGAGAAATATTTGCATTTGGCTACAGACAAGATGAAGAAGGTGGATGAAAAGTTAAGGAACTTCACAGAGCTTGGTTTACCAGAGGCTTTTGACACAAATGAGCAATTCGTTGGATGGAATGATTTCAGAAAGAAGATGGAGGATGCAAGGAAGATTGATTTGGACCAATTTCCTTAGAACCTAGATGTGGTGACCTATTTGGGTTCCATCAAACCATTGCTAACCTTGAATGCAAAATTGACTAAATAATCCAAGATGGGTTCCAATTTTAATCATGAATTGTTAAAAAATCTTCAAGTCAAACAACATCAGTTAGAACAAATGATAATTCCAACACCTGAAGAGTGGTAGTTGCTAGAAAAGGTGATGCAGTGATTTAACTTTTGATAATATGAGTTTCCAAGTTCCAACTCAGCTCTATGCAGAGTTGTCTTTGAGCAATATTTTGTATTGCCAATGTCTCTAGATGTATTCCTCCATGTGATATAATGATAATCAATTTAAAATCTCAAATTCAGACTTCAGTAATGTGTTGATGCTCAATTATCTATATTATTTATTATATCATTTGAAGAAAAATTCTGGTAGTGGTTTCAACTTCTAGATACACTTGTTATTATGTTCATTGTTGTATATGCCACTAATACTATTGTTAATTTGTTATTAATCTAATAAGAATTAAGTTGAGTGATGAATCGCTGAGCACATGCTCAAGTTTTACTTTTAACACAATTAAAATATGAACTATAAGGTGATTTTAATTCCAAGCATCCATAATCTTAGTGAAATTGTATTACAATTCACGCATCAATACTCAATCTCTATGACTACTTAGCATATCCACTAAACATTTATATGAATTCATGCCATGGATTATCTATTATTGGAATTGGAATGATGGATTTTGGGTTAGTTTCATTGCTCCTAAGTTTTGGTGAAGAGAGCAGTTTTGGTGTTTTTCCTAACCTTAGTCACTAGCCCTCAGAGTTTTATAACCTTGTCATGGAGCTCTAAATTTTCATAACTCCTCTATTCCCCGACATGGTTGATGGTTCACTTTTTTGAGTTGCAAGTCTTTCTTGGTCATCTTTCTAGTCGGTGGGTCAGAGGTTTGGAAAACTTTGAAACTTCAAACTTTGGTTCTAAGCTTCCAAGTTTCAGCGACCATGTGACATTATGGACTTATCTTTCCTTTCAAAGGAGCCATCATCTGACATCTCATTGAATGTTATGTACGAAATATTGACTTTGATTTGTCTTTTCAGGAATTTCCACAAGCATGCTATGTATGAACTAATGTAAAATATAAAATATAAAATATCACAATTTCATGGAATACAACATAAAATATCATCAACTACAGTTTGACTTTGGAATATGATTCATGAAGTGCAATATAAAATAAAATATCATGAAGTGCAATGATTCACAATTTTATTGAATACAATATAAAATATCATCAACTATAGTATGGAATAATGGAATCTAATCCTAGGATCCATGAAGTGCAATATAAATACCTAAAAGCTATTAATTCTCTTGAATCTCTTTCATTTCCCAAATAGACTGGGGGTCCTCAATCTGATGTTCATCATCAAATAAAGTAAAAGAGTCATCTTGAATTTGATTCCAAGTCTGCTCTTCATTTTCTTTGGAATGTGTCTCAAATTCAACATTCATTGTGTCATTTTTGTCAATGTCATTTGTCTAAGTCCCATTGCCACTACCAACTTGCCACCAGTACCAACCTTTGGAATTGGAGTGTTGCACAACCCGGCCCCTCTTCTTTCACATGTGGACCTCCAGATTGCGAGTTCCCTTTCATAAGGAAATTTTTTGGCATTATACGCAATTCCTTTCATTCTCAAGCAATTTTCCAAATTCTTGTCTAGTTTGTTTCTTAACTTTGATTTCAAAAACCCTAATGTACTAAAAACTCTCTCATCCTCCACCAACCCCAATATCATTTTTTGACATAAATCAGCAAGCTTAAAATATTTTGATATCGAACCATGCAATATTTCACTCTGACCTAAGCTTGTCCAAACCTTTTTTATTGATCTCGATTCAAAGGCCTTGTCCTTGCCCATGGATTTATGTTGGTCCCTCATAGTTGTTGCAAAACTCCCACATTGTTTTCTAAGCTTAGCTTCGTCTAAAATTCCTTCTTTTTTCTGCTCATTGTATGTTATAGTTTTCAAAACTTGTTTGATCAAGATTTTTACCTGAGCATAAAAAAATGTGGGGTTATCTCGATTTTCCCAAAATTGACAATACACAATACTCATGGCTTCAAGTATTTCATGTTGAGGGAATATTTCACAAATCTCTAAGGAAAGACATTTTACAATTTCCTTCAAATTATCACCAACAGATTTGACAATGCCTTAAAAATCTTCCCGGTTAACAGGTACTTCTCTGCTAGAGAGCCTAGCTGTCTTACATTGGTACATTCGTATCTCATATCCATGTACATAGATGCATAATTGATTGCCTGCATTAAATAGTAAATAATTATTAGGATCATTCAAATCAGTAATTTTCTACCACATGAAATATTTTGGACCATCTTCTGTTAGATCTAGATATAGATGATCGAGGGCCAAGCATGTAAGTTTACGTAGATTGGCATGTTCATTAATATACATAGTTCTGTCTTGGGCTTTCTTCACAAGCTTTTTCGTCACATCTAGCATGGGGAGAAGACTAGTTAAAGTCAAGAGTGTTTCTATATCGCTTAACATATGTAAGAGGTCAGGAGCTTTGTCTACTATGTTGTGATGCTTGTACATCACTCTAATCAAAGATTGATATTTTGAAAGAACTCGTTGCACTGGTCCATGCAGGGAGATCCATCTCTAGTATCGACATCCTTGAGAAGGTTGTTTCCTAGTGTTATTCTCTCAGCAAAATTTTGAAATCCTGTGAAATGTTTAAGAATTCAGAAAAAGTATATGTGGATCTCATGGACTAGATTTTTGACTTTTGATATTGTAGGAAACTTGCTAACAATTTTGAATGCTAAATTCATTATGTGGGCCATGTAGTGAATGCCAAGCATATATGGTGCACAAGTAGTTTTTAAATTTGTGCAAACACCAGTCCTTTGACCTTGCATCACTATAGCTCCATCAGCTCCTACACACACCAACTTTTTCACAATTGTCAACTCATCCATACCTGTACAATTTCATTCAAAGATTTTTTGACGGGTTCAAATATATTTTGTGTTGTTGAACTGTTCTTCATTTTATGAACACAGAGAAGATAATTCAGGAATATGTTGTTGTATAGTATACAAATGCAT
>VDFB02204718.1:43720-75553 GCA_007258455.2 Sequoia sempervirens | reverse complement strand
AGTGAATTGCAACGAAACATTCATTGAAGTATAGGTATAATTGGCATGTGATGTAAAACCTTCTTTGGAACTATAGGACCTTGTACATCTGTACAAGATATATTCTCTTTGCATACATGGCATTCTACCTTGTTTTCATATTCATCTCTGTATAAAATGCAACCATTTTTACATGAATGAATTTGCTTATATTTAATCACCAACTCAACCAACAACAGACGTGCCTCTCTGCAAGTTGATGGCAACACATTCTCTTCAAGGAATATTTTAGTTTTTAGTGCCCTGTAAGATTACCAGAGATTAAATCAATTGAATGTTTGACTTATGATGAAAATGTTTGATATGTCAGTCTATACTAGGACTGTTTATATACAATATATGGTTTTAAAATCCCCTTAAAGAAATATAAGCGAAGTTGATGAATGTTTATGAATTATGTACACCAATTGACAATGCAAAGTAAGAAATATATTTCAACTCACTTCAGTAGGGTAGTGAATCCTTTATCTAACCAACCAAATAGTGACTTGATTTCTAATAATATTAATGTGCATACTAGTTTTGAGGTTCTACTTGCACCAAATTTGAACACGGGTGTCTTTGCTGCTTGCTTGATGGAGTCTTTGATGTTGTTATCATCAACATTATGTTGGTGGTAATTACACTTGCTATGATTGTTACTATCAACCATATCATCATTATTGTCATAATTGTTTCCATCCCCAAAGAAACCTATAAGAATTTCATTCAATCTCTTCACGCACTGCATTTTCACTATCATGATCATCATCATTAAGGCTAGGTGGCATGCCATCAGTGTATGCGACTCTCATCATCTCTTCAAATTTCTCAGGTAGTAGTGTTCTCTTCAATCTTGCTCTTTTCACCTTGGTATGGTTTAAAGGATGGTTTGGATCATCCCTTCCAAATCTTAATAACCCAGTTGGATCTTGGGTATTAGTATGTATTTCATCAAAATCTTCTACCTATCAACAAACACAAGCATTATTTAATGTTTGGAAACAATTAGATAAATCATAAATGTATCAATTTCAAAGAAATATAATCAAATATGGCTTAAAAAATAAAAATAAAAATTATATGAACATATATACCTACCTCTTCTTTAGTGCAATCATTTGTTGTGTCTGTAGTATCCATTGTCATATCCTCTTCCACCTAATGTCGTCTATGTGATTTAACAGTTTTAGGTCCACGTCCATGTAGATATCTTCTTCTTTTTCTAGTTGAAAGCTTAGGCTTTGCATTTGCTCCAATCTCCATCTAAAATAATCAACAACATACATTAATTTATGTCAAGATTGGATAATACATTATAAATTTCAATGATACTGTGAAAAAGATGGACGTATCACAAAATGCCATCAAATCATTTTTTCCTAAGTTAAGTCAAAATTTGAGTACCTGATGTCTTGCTTCATCCGTTGTGTCCTCATTTGATATGACACGACTTGTTGCCATGGCCTTGTCTCGCCCCTATAATACACCAATTATATCATTTCAACAAGTATGCTATCCAACAAAAAACCTCACTTTAGTCATATATTTGACATATTGATATCTCCTCTATGTTGTAGAATTTGTGAATTCATAAACACCTTCCTCCTTTAGTTAAGGTTTCTTTCTCTTCTTACCTCTATTATATCTGTAGATTTAGTTGTCTCATCTATTTCCACCCACTTTCCTCTCAGCGATTTAGTATTTCTACGCCATCCACGTCCTCTCTCCATGGCCTCCTTTGTGAATAAAAATGTTGCCACAAAAGCTTTCACCGCACTACCACCGAGAAGGAAGAAGCAACGTGTGGGACTATGGTAAAAACCGCTCTACCACACCGAGCTGATGAAGGAGCTGCGGGACAGCGGTGGTCATCACACTACCACACACCAATTGTAGAAGACTTGTGGGAGTCATCGCAACACTGCCAGGAACAGAAGGAAGACTCACGTGTTGCCACAAAAGCTTTCACCACACTACTGCAGAGAAGGATGAAGCACCTTGCAGGACCGCGGTAAAAATTGCTCTACCGCATCGAGCTGATGAAGGAGCCACGAAACAATGGTGGTCACAAAAATAAGGCAAGAGTTGGAATTATTTCTGACACTCTGGATCCTGTGATACACAGCAATGAAAATAGTCACTATACAACAATGATAGGTGCCCAATTAGGCGCACTTGGTGCCACCTTAGGTGCCCCAAACAGATTACATTAACGATCAAAAGTCGGCGCTAAAGTTGGCGTTAACTAACGCCGACTAAAGCACCGACTACTGAATCAAAATCAAAAATTTAAAAATTTCTTGCATGAAGGAAGAAATCAGATGACAAAAAAGGGAAAAATGTTCCGTGAAGGAAGAGAGCAGGGTGCTACCAACAATTGATGAGAAATTCGATTTAGTTTGCAACACCATAGGTAAGGTTACCATTTTTTTTCGTTTGTTGAATTTGTGATTGTTTACTGCTCTTTGTTTTGCATTTGAATTCGTGATTGTTTACTGGTTCGTGGCCTAACCTGTCCAGGAAACCTCTAAATTCTCCCATCATTATAAATTGTAAAACCTTTGAGAAACCAACAAAAAAATTTACCCTACCGATTTGAGCTTTGGCTCAAAATATTCTAGCACATATCCAAGATTCCTCTGTATTCTTTCCCTAACTTGGGTGTCAAGGAAATAGTGAATTGTTTGGAAAATCTAGGAATTGGGTCGGTCACTGCTGAACAACTGCCGAAAAAAAATGCAGAAACCACTTGGTTTTGCCCAGTCACACCATAGTCACCAATGCCATGAAAGATTCATGCAAGATTGCATTATTAAAGAGTTTTCATGATAAGGTTATCAAAACTAAGAAAACCCAACGAACATATTTTCCCTAAGTTATCAACACTAAACAAACCCAGTGAACATGTCACTTCTAAGCATTTGCTGAAAATAAATGCAAAAACCGCTTGGTTTTTCCTAGTCGCGCCATAGTCACCGATGCCATGAAAAATTCGTGCAAGATTGCATTATGAAATAGTTTTCATGATAAGGTTATCAACACTAAGAAAACCCAACAAACATATTTTCCCCAGGTTATCAACACTAAGCAAACCCAACGAACATATTTTCCCACAAAACAAAACTTTCATACCACAAACTGGACGAAAATAATTTGCCCTAGGTTGCCTCAAAATTTCAAGCAATAGAAGGAAGTGAGCATTGTCAGCAAAATTTGGCCACAATGAGGTAATTCATTGTCAATTTATAGATTTGTAAATGTTTCCATTATTTCTTTGAATTTTACTTTTTAGTTTTTTATTTCAAAATTTAAAAAAAGAAATATAATTTGTATATATATATATATATAGGGACATGAGACTGACAAAGATAAAGAGGAATTGTAGTTTTTAGTTTTTTATTTCTAAATTTAAAAGAAGAAATATAATATATATATATATAGGGATATGAGACTGACAAAGATAAAGAGGAATTGGCTTCCATATTGGGGGTAGAGGCAGTGAACAAATTAGTTAATTTGGATTGGACAACGCTTTCCAGATACATAGAAAAACAATCTGGTAACGTCCCTGAAACATTGCAAACAAATCAATTGTGTGAAAGGGAATCAATTGATTCCTCAACCAGTCCTGGATTGAACAAAATATCCAGGAGGAAATCAATGATAATAAACTCTAAGAATGTGGAACAGGGAGTAGAGACTTCTGATGTCCTAGCCACTCCTGGGAAACAGACTTCTTCCAACACGCCATGTTATCAATCTTGCATTGGTAAGTACAATACGAAGATAGAATACGATGTGGTTTTAGGGGAAGTCTGAATGACAGATGCCGGAAAAATGTTTGTGAATAGGTTGAAGGAATCATGCCTTCAACAGTTCAAAGACCATCTACATTTTCCATTCTCACAGATACCCATGCAACTAAAAAAAGCAGTTATCCATGACATGGAGACTAATTTTGGCACATGTTGGTCTGTAAAGAAGATAAAGCTACAAATTTATCAAAAATGCAAGAGATTTCGGGGAACCAAACAAAGAAGATAAAAAAAATCCCTCTTGAGCTAAGGCCAAAAAGAAGGCCAATTGATGTAAATGTGAAAGTATGGAAAGAGCTTGTAAAAGCATATGAGAAGTCTGATGCATGGAGGAAGTCCGGTGAGGAGAGTATGCAGGTATTTGAATTTTCTCATAAGATTATATCAAATTTATTAAATGATATTTAAATTTTATTTGTGCATAGTTAAATTGAATTAGTATATGTTTCAAAACAAGGCCTCCAAGGCTAGGCTTGAGAAAGTTCGTGCCACACATTGTAGTGGTTGGAAAGGTTTACATGCCTTGATCTGTACATTTGTAAGTATATTTAATATGTTAAATGATATATATTTTTATTTCCTTGGAAAAATTAAATGCTTGCATATTAATTAGTTTAATTAGTCCATGTGCCATGTTTTGACAGGAGGAGAAATATGGCCGCCATCCAAAGAAATTTGAAAAGAATATGTTACAAAACAAAAAGTGGAACGATTTTGTACTCTGGATGGAGAACGAGGTATCAATAGTTGAGTTTCAATAACTTAGTTGGATATTGTTGTGTTAATATGTCAATTTGCATCTCTTGTGTTGAGTTGTTTATTGATGCCTAGGATGAGTAATAGAGCTCAAATCTTATGATTACAAGATGACCATTTATGTGCATGAATAAATAGTAGAAGGATGTAGATGAAATGCATAATGGCTAGTTGTCATAGAAGTCAAACTATCGAAGTAAAAACACTGATCGAGTTAACATATATGCATCATTTGCATAAACAACTGAAATGCGTAACAAATGTTAATCAATACATTGAATTTTGAGATGCGTTGAAATAATAAAAATAACATGTTTTGGGGAAAATATCAATAGCATGGGGGAAGAAAGAATTAACCCTAATAATTTTTTTTTTCTGTTGTTCTTCATACACCATCTGTAAGTTTTCCTTGGATGACAGTACTGAATTTCTATATGTTGTACCCCTTAAATGTCCTACATGTTACAAATATGGAATAACAATGCACAACTTTGTATTGAGTCCAAAGGCCAAGGCATTCTGAATAAGGGTAGCCAAAATTGATAAGGATGCAGTCACTATTACACATATTGACAATCCAGAATAGTCATGTAAAGAAAATTGCTCGTGAAAACCATAATCAATCAAATTATGCACATTCAAATCTAAGTTTGAAAGCTTGCATTTCAGTCCATGCATCTAAGTCCTTGTTGAAGATCAAGGGTGTCAACAACAAAGCTAGAATATCTCTCCTTAAACCATAGATAGTTTTAAAGTGCAGTATTTCCAAATTCAAATCCACTTCTCAACTAAGGAAAGGAGGTAGGATTGTTAGGTGCTACCTCAAATAGAGAAGGCCATAGAAAACATTGAAATAAAAGATCCAATAAGTGAGACGACATAGCTATAGACCATAGATAATCAAAATTATTGCAATGCATAGATGCTTGTGATACAAAAAAAAGGTTCTTACACATTGGATAAATATATCCTCATCAAAATGACTAGAAATAAATTTCAACTTTGTAAGTAAACTCTGACAGTCAAGAAAAACAATCATAAAAATTGGAAGTAAACTTTGGCAGACATGTAGGTGAACTTAATTCATATGAATTTATGCCTCTTGGTAGACATTAGGATCACCCCTCCTAAAGTTTGGACCACATCCATTAACTCCACATAAAACTGGACATCCTTGGTCTTCTTGGTTCCCATGCCGTGATATGGTTATGCAAATGAAAATGAAGTAAAGTAATCATCTCCTTCTTCGCTATTGAAGAATGCATGCTTAATGTTTTGATACATGATATCGACTCTTCTTCGTCACCTCATGGTTGAATACCAAGATCCATTATGGTGGGCCTCTAGAGTTTCAATCATCTTTCATCCTCTTCCACCAAATGTTGGCCTGATCCACACGTCTGATAGCTTAATTGGCTTTGTTTTTGAAAGTTGAAGTTTCTCCTAAGTCACTAGTGTAGCTCTCCGCCTTTCGTGACTTTCATTGCTACAAATTGTCTCTAGCATTTAATCATTTGTACCACATGGTTAATGTGCTTTGAATCCTTGCATCTAAAGGAAATTTCCTTAACATAAATACTACTAGGGAATTTCAATGTTTCCATTGTAGTTGGAATTAAAGTTGATACTTGCAACATTGAAAATTATCCTTATATAAGAAATCTCTCCATCTTGTTGGCTTTGTAACACTTGATGGTGGCTATACGAAATCCATTCTAATTCTTCTACATCAAAGGGTTCATCCTCGAATTCTATCCGACTATCGTAATCAATCACTAGCTTCCATATTCAAAAATTCCCAACCACCATCTTCAATAAATTTATCTAGATCATCAGTAATACTCTTCAAAATTGGCTACTAGTTCAAGTTCATTCTGCTTTCATAATAATTTATATCCATGGATTTCAACCATTCCTTGATGGCATCAAGTGAAGATTGAGGAATGGAGTCAATGCAGAGTACATCCTGCTTGAAGTCTTTGAAAACAATAGCCATATCAAATGACTTTTTCGCAAGTCCTACTCTCTCAAGGTTAGCAATCTCAATCTCACTAATAGTGATTACTAAGAAAGGTAATTCCACCAACTCTACCAAACAGTTTACCGTAGGAACAATAAAATTAGAGGCTTTGAAAGGAAATCCATGAAAACCAAGCTCTCTAAATGGTATATCAAACTCTAGTTCAAAATATTTCAGATGAGGCTGCTCCCATAGCTCTCTTACTCGCTTGACAAATCCTTGAAACTCTGTATTGATTTTATTTTTCCTGTCCCTCTCTTACTGTTCTTCATCAATTTCATTAGGATCATACATTGACCTTCTTGCCCCTCCTAAAGTTTGGACCACATCCATTACCTCCACATAAAACTGAACATCCTTGGTCTTCTTGGTTCCCATGTCGTGATAGAGTTATGCAAATTTAAATGAAGCAAAGTAATCATCTCCTTCTCCACTGGCTGGAAGAATACATGCTTAATGTTTTGATACATGATATCAACTCTCTCTTCTACTCTCATGGTTGAATACAAAAATTCATTATGGTGGGACTCTAGAGTTCCAATCATCTTTCTTCCTCTTCCACTAAATGCTGGCCTGATCCACAAGTCTTCCAGCCTAATTGGCTTTGTTTTTGAAAGTTAAAGTTTGTCTTGACTCACTAGTATTAGCTATAACTATTTTGAAATTTTATTATGGTATGTGCATTTTGATATGATGTAATATGATTATGGTTTTGTCTCATATGTTGTAATATTAGATATATAACAGAAAAATAAATTATTGCATGAAATAAATAATAAATTTTCATTTTAAATGTTTTTTTTTGCAGAACACAGGTCTTCTAGAAGATCAAGATGATCCTCAACATGATATAGATCCAAAAAATATTGGTTCTACTAGTACGATCACATGGCGTAGAATGATGATGACAATAGATATGTTACATCGAGGTCGCATGACAATGATGATGATGATGACGCCGCATTAATCGACGAAGGATGATCAGGATGGTGATGATGATGATGAGACAGTTGGTGATAGTAACTAGTGACATTCATGATCATATAGACTACATCATGGATCATTGCTGATATATCATTATGATTACTCTTTTCATGATTACTATCATATGTATTATTTTCACGGCCTACTGTACTATATTGTTGAGTTGTATCATATTGACATGTATCATTTTCACTATATCATTTGGACATGTATAATCTTGACTTGTATCAATTTGAGTTAGACAATTTATCAATTTTATTTATATCATTTGTACATGTATCATTATCATTTATGTCGACTGTTGGACATGTATCATTTTGACATGTTTTTGATGTACTGGCATATTTGAATTTCACTTGTTTTAGTTATATATGATGATGATCTTATCAACATTGACTTGTCAATTTATATATATTAAAAGTGGTCGATGATTTTTGGATGGATATTTATTAAGCATGATGATTTTAATTTACTACTCAAGATGGATGTTGTCAAATTCAATTAAATTATAGATATTTGATTCACTTCTTTTAATTATAGATGATGATCATGTTACAATAATTATATTGTTATTTAATCATATGAGTTAAATAATTAAATTACGTACTCTATAATCATATGAGTTATTTAAGAGGCACGCTATATTTAACTAATTAAATTAAAATAAAACATATTAAATTAATAAATGGAAGGAAAAAAAGAAGCATTTTTAGAAGCAAAAATGGAAGCCAAACTAGAAGCAATCTTGGAAGAAAAATTCGAAGCAAAACCGGAAGCAAACCTGGAAGCAAATTGAAGTAAATCAGCTAAAACTAGAATAAAAAAATTAGAAGCAAAACTGAAACAAAATTGGAAGTAACTCGAAGCAAAAAGCAAAAGAAAATCAAATCAAACTTGAAGCAAACTCAAGCAATGTTGGAAGCAAAACTAGAAGCAAAACCGGAAGCAAAACTAGAAACAAAACCATAAGCAAACGTGGAAGCAAAACTAGAAGAAAATCTGGAAGCAAAACTAGAAGCAAAATTGGAAGCAAAATTGGAAGCAAACTTGGAAGCAAACTTGGAGGCAAAACTGGAAGCAAAACTGGATGCAAAATGGAAGCAAAACTAGAAGCAAAAATTGGAGTAGACACGGAAGCAAAACCGGAAGTCAAATTGGGTGCCAATTCCGATGCCATTTCCGTCGTTACTTCCTAGCGCTATTTTAGGTGTTAACAAAGGCGCCATGATTTTCCGGCGGTAAAACCGGCACTAAAAACGGAAAAAAAGTTGGTGCAAAAATGGATGCCGAATTGACCATGCCTCTTGGCACCAAGTTTGATGCTAGCAAAATTGTCCAACTCATGTGCTCAAAATACACTAAAATTCGGCGCCAGAGTCAGTGCTAATTAACTGTTGTGTTGTTGTGCTGGAAAATGCCCCACAAAAATTCCTTGCTTTTGCTAGTAATCCTCTAGAGTTAAAGCTTATTGGTAGTACATTGCATGTGTCTCCCAAAAATCCCTCTTCCAGGTTTAACCCAAAACCCAAAAAAGGTGTTCTCAAAATTTCCGGTGTGGAGAATCCTTCTCTTGATGGAGAGCTATTAAAATAACCTCGACGAAGAGGAAAGCCATTATAATATCTCAATATCACAAAAATAAGAAACATGATACTAGCTTGCAACATGGGTCAAATAATGTAACTATTGAAATTGTTGATGTCCTGGATGTTAATGTCAAGGGTGGTGGAAGATCCGGTCCCTCTCAATTAGGTGAACACCAATCTTCTTGGTTGGTCAATGTTGGAGATAAGAACAAATCTTGAAAATATAAAAAAGGTAAGAAGCTCATCTTTGAGGAGGAGGAGAAATATTTGTCTAATGAGAATTTCCTTCCCTATTATGAAACATAAATCTTGGAGAATAGTGAGTCTAAAAATGAAGATAATGTTAATGAAGAGGAAAATGATAACAATGAGGAGGGGTTAAATTATTAGGAGATTGATGTGGAAGATATGAATGAGGAAATGTTCCTGGAGAGGGAGAATGTGTTTAAAGAGGTTAATATGGAAGATATCAAAGACTCAAAAATGGGCCAAGAGAATGAAAATGTTAGAAAGGAAGAAGATAGGGTGGGTTATAGTCAGTAGGAAGAGACAACCTTTAAATCATTGGAAAGCCTAAGAGAGAAAATAACTGATCTTTAAGGTTGGGTCTATAAAATGGAAGATAAGTTTGACCCTAACAATGTTAATGAGAATCTTAAAGTAATGCACAATTCTCTTGGCACTATCATCTCTATATTGGATGGTATAATGCAAAGAGATATTTTTGGCATTGTGTCAAGACACACTAAGATCAAAAAGTAGAGGGAAAAGTAAGGGAAGACCCAGGAGGATATTGTTCAATAAAAAGATAACAAGGAAGAAATAAATATAGATTGGGTGGACTCCCTCGATGTGATAAAGAAGAATTGGGACCTTATATAATTTCCTAAGGAATTATGGGTGTTGTGGCTCTTTCTTGTTTCTATTTTCTATTTTGTTCTTGTTCTCAAGTCATGAGCCTTTTTTCTTGTGCTTGTGTGCACCTTTTAATGTTTCTTAGTGATCTTGGTTTATTAGCTTCTTAGTTAGGCCTATTTTCCTTCTAGGATGTGGGTCTTGGTCATGGACTTGGGCCTGTTTGTCTTGTTTATCTTTTCCATTTCCTATTGTATTTGGGATCAAGACCCTTTCCCTTGCCGTTTAATAAAAAAACATTTGCAAAAAATGTACAAAACTAAAAATATGAGTTTTTCAAATTTTGATAATATAAAAAGACATAAAATACATATCAATGATAATATACATTATAAAAATAGTATAATATTAAGACATAAGCACATGGTTAGAATCATGAGGCTTGAACAATGAACTTTAACCACATATGGTTAAGAAAATTGATTCATCCTTAAGGTCTTTATCCATGTTAGTAGGAGAAATTTGAGCGAGTATTATTAAGTTGAAAATTGAAAGGGTGGCTTAATGGAGACCAAAACCTACAATGATTTCAAATATTGGAAACAAAAGAACACATCCTTGTGAAACACATAGATAATCAAAGTTACCAAAAATCAATAGAACAATAATACAACACATATAGATGGCTCATAACTCCATAGAGGCACACTTATGAAGTAATATTAATAAGATCACACTCTAAACATAATTAATAACATATATACCACATACTTGGAAATTTAATAGAAAGACAGAGATTAAAGAGATATCACAAGAGAGCATATAGAAGTTATGTACGACATGATATGAGAGTATAGAAGAGAGATATACAACTAGTGAGAGAATAATATAAGATATAAAAATGAAATGTGTAATGGGAATATAATAATGTATTGTGATATGATAATATATGACTAGTATATGGATTTTATATGTATGAATGGCATATGTGTATGATTGTTTTTACTTTATCTTATTATTTAATCCACTGCATATGTTCTAATTCTCTTCTTTATCCATCACACTAGGGTAAACTATAATATAACATAGAAATATCAGAGATCTATAGTTTTTGATTTATTGTAAACATTGATTTTGTTGCTAGGACCCTAGCTATTGGTGGTAAGGAGAGAAGTGAACTTGATGAGAGTGTTGTAGTGAGAATTTTTAGCAAGAAGTTATGTGACTTTTTTCCCAAGAGAAGAGAAAACTATACAATAACCCTTTAGACTTAAAAAAGAGATTAAAAATAAAGGATATTATGATCCTTTGGTTAAAATGGAGATAAAATAAGAATATTTATGAAATCTCTTTGAAAAGAGAGGAATACATTTTATATTTATTAAAGAAAAATTAAAGGAAACCTTTTTGAAAGGTTATGATGGTTTAGAAACAACCCATTAAGGCTTATATAAAGTATTTATGTGAGACTTGGAAAGAGGCATGGAGAACATTCAAGGAAGAAAAAAATGGTTTGGTGAGATATGGGCATTGGAGAAGGGGTGTTGGTGTAAATAGGTGTTTTACCTATCTAGGTCCTATTTACATGTTAAGTCCACTTAGGTCATAGGAGGGAATATTTCTAGTTAGTGTTAGTTATCACTAGATCTTATCTTATCTTTTGGTATTTAATGCTTGTTTCCTAAGTCATTAATATTTGTTGAGGTAGTTGTCTCATTATACATGATTAAGACACATGTCAAGATCTTATCTAATCCTATCTCAAATTTCTTTTATAAGCAAAGCATCATATGTATTTATCATATTCAATTTGGGAATATTGTATCCATAATCATAACATGATATTACTACCATTTAACTCTTGTGGGAGTTATTATTATCTTGTAGGTGATACTGGGGTGTTGAGGAGTTCACCATAAACTCCTACATGACATCAAAGCTTTAGTGTTGTAGACTTTTCTTAGATATGAGGGACCAATATTAACATGAAAATTTTGTTAAGTATGAGTGCGGTTTTCAAGGACCTCACAGTTGAATCTAGGGCATCAGATAAAGTTAGGTTTTCCTTTTGTTTCATCAATTTTCATCATGTTTTGACTTATCTACAAGGGTTTCAATGAGAGTTTCAATTGCCAGATCTTGGAGGTAGTTAATTTTTTGGAGCACTTTGGGCCAAATCCAACCCTATTGTTGCATATAAAAGGCTCAAAAACCTAAGGATTGACTATTAATTTGTCATTTTTTGACACTTTTGTCTAGTAGTATCAAGAAAAATTTTGGTATCGTCACCATTTTCATCTGTACCGTATGGATCTATACATTTTTATAGTCTATACATAAGCCATAATGTATGATCTTAGGTCACAAAGTTGTAGATCGCTATATCAGGAAAAATATTCTCTATGTCTATGGCATATCCAATGTCATACCTTGTCTACAAATTAGAATTGGTTAGTTATCTTTTCTAGAATACTTGATCTATACTGGGTCACATCAACAAACGTCACATCCATCATTAGTTGTCGTACTTGGTTTTTCAGTCAAGGGTACAAAAATATTTTACTATCATAGTTTTGTTTTTTGGTTTAAAATTTTATTAACCATTAGGTGCTTCTGTTAGCGCTTGGTCGCGGTATCTCAACCCCCATGACCGAAACTTAGTGTAGGGGGATATGCCTCAGGGTGGTGCAGCCTATGGCTCACCACCCCCAATGGCTCTACCCCACCAGTGCCACCACTACTAGCAATGAGATCAAATTTTTAAAAACAAACTTTATAAACCATGGTCCTATGAGTGCTCAAGGACCAAATTGGGTGTTTTTTAAAATTCCATAACTTGCAATCCAAGAGGCCATTTTTCAAAAATGACATATCACCAAAAATCTAGCTTCATCAATTTTACAATGTTGTAGGTTATTTTCCAAAAATTTGTTGCTTGAAGTTAGATCTTCATTTTTGGCTCTTGAGCTCATAAATTTTTTCCACAATCTCTAATTTTTATGATTCTTGTGGAATTGTAAAGGTAAATTAAGGAGATTTATCATGCCATCCATGCACTTTTTCTAGCTCATCCATAGGTATCTTTTATTCAAATTTATGTGTATCTATATTCTGGTTGATCACCTGGACATACTTCGACTTGGGAAGGTGAAATTTTGATCTTTGTACTTAATTTCAGTTCTAGAATGATCTATTTCTTGTTGTTTAATTTATATTCCAAGGTTGCTTCATATCGAGAGTTTTCTAGTGTTCCTTAGCATAAGACTATTGTTGCTTTATCGTGATTCTAGGCTTGAGTCCTTGAGTGACTCTAATATGGTTTCTAAAATTAGAATTATCTTTCCTTTGCTTGCCTTGATTAAGGTTCCAGAGTTACTCCACTAGTGTGCTTCCAATCTTTCTTTCTAGTAGGTTATCTCATTAAGGGGGGCTGAATGGTATCTCTTTGTCTCTCTTATGGAGGGGTCTTTTTCCTCGAATAGGGTTTTTCCCCCCCCATTCTTTATTGAGAGGATTATTATATCTTATCTCTCTTTTGGGGAGGAGTTTTTTCCCACTAGGTTTTCTCATTTTCTCCATTTGTGAGAGATTGCATTTGCATATATACATGGGTTCCTAACATGGCCTCATAGTTGGGACCCATCTTTGTGTCTTTTCATAATGGTATTCCCTAAGCTGTACTTAAGGGGGGGGTGTTTGTGTAAATAGGTGTTTTACCTATGTAGGTCCTATTTACATGTTAAGCCCACTTAGGTCCTAGGAGGGAATCTTTCTAGTTAGTGTTAGTTATCTCTAGATCTTATCTTATTGCTTGGAATTTAATGCTTGTGTCATAAGTCATTTAATTTTTTTTGAGGTAGTTGTCTCATTATACAATATTAAGTCACATGTCAAGATCTTATCTGATCCTATCTCACAAATTGCCTTTATAAACAAGGTATCATATGTGTAAGGAAGCTAAGGTAGCGAAACAACTTCCTACACTAATCTTGAGAGGATAATAATGCAAAACTTTTATAGATCTTTAACAATTACAAAAACTTAAACAAAGAATAAACATAAATATCATGCATACCACAACATAGTGATTTACGTGGGGAAAACCCTTTCGAGAGAAAAACCCCACACTCTAAAAGCTGCCCAATATATTATTCAAAAACCACAAAGATTATGATATACTTGTAGAGCAAGCTTCTCAAGGGAGTATCACCATCAGAGATTCAGAGACAACACAAATGCTATTAGACTCTCAAAATACATCACTGTCTACAATCATAGTACAACACCCTCATAAAATAGGGTTACCTTCTAGGGAAAGATAGGCCAACAAAATATCCACCATTAGATCTAAAACGTAATAATTAACCATCTAGATTTACAATGTATCATTTATTTAATATATGTCATCCATTTTAGGAGTTTTCTAAATAAGTTAACAAAAAATTCTTTACACACATCCCACTCCACCCCTTGCTGCCATTGTATATTACACCTATTAGTGTAACTAGGAAATATATATATATATTCATATATATCCTATCAACAATAACCTTTATATAATTGCAAGGTTGAGACACATTTTCCCAAAAATCTCCCACTTGTCGAACACCATACAAGAGAAATGGGAGGGAGTAAACATTGTCTCTTAATTGCTAGGGGCCAAAAGGCCCATAATCTCTAAACATTATTTAAACTTCTCTTAGCTCATAGGCTTTGTTAAAGAATCAACAACATTCATCAAAGTCTCTACCTTAACCAATTTCACCCTATCATCTTTAACCGTATCTCAAACAAAATGATATTGTACGTCAATGTGCTTGGTCGTGACATGAAATGTTGGGTTCTTGGCTAGACATATTGCACTCTAATTGTCACTACACATTGTTTTACTCCAATATTTGAACACAGTCTCTGAAGCCAAATGGCTTCTTTACAAGCATGAGTAGCTACCATATACTCTACTTCAGTAGTGGACAAAGCAACCACAGCCTATCACTTACTCATCCAACTAATTGCACCACAAAATAAAGTAAACACATCAGCACCGTTGGATCATCTGCTATCAATATCACCTGAATAGTATGAATCCACATAACCATGAATATCAAGGGAAATACTATCTTAGTAAAATTACTATGATAACACAAGGAATACTCTGAGGTACCGCATGAATATTTGGAGACTCTTTTAACTACATCCCAATGAACTCTACCAAGATTATACATATATTTGGAAAGAACTCCCATTGCTTGGGAAATGTTTGGTCTAGTACAAACCATAGCATACATCGAACTTCCAACTACACTTTGGTAAGACACTTTTCTCATGTCTTCCATCTCTAATGGAGATGTTGGATAATCTGAAATAGATAACTTTTTTCCAACAAAAATAGGAACACACAATGGTCTACAATCCTGCATGTTAAATCTCTGTAAAATTGAATTGACATACTTACTTTGGTCAAGCCATATCTTTTTGTTCACTCTATCTCTTTTAATTTCCATCCCAAGAATGTTTCTAGCTTCACCAAGGTCTTTCATTTCAAATTTAGTAGCAAGTTGAGATTTTATTTCTGAAATCATACCCTTCCCTTTGGCAATAAATAACATATCATCAACATATAAAGCAATAAATAGGAAATGATCACCATCGGATTTATAACAAACATAATGATCTAATTTAGAATGCTCAAATCCAAAACTCAACACATATGTATCAAATTTCCGGTACCACATCTTAATTAGGACTCTGTTTTAAGCCATACAAAGATTTCTTCAATTTGTAAACCAATTTACTTTTACCTTTCACCACATAGTGCTCTAGCTGTGTCATATAAATATTTTCCTCCAAGTTACCATGAAGGAAAAAAAAATTCACATCCATTTTCTCAACCTCTAAATCATAAACAACAATAATAGCAAGCAAAAATCTAATGGATGCTATTTTTGCAACATGAGAGAATATCTCACCATAATCAACACCCTCAACTTGAGAGTAACCTTTCGCAACCAACCTTGCTTTGTACTTATTGATAGGTCTAGATAATAGTTTTTTATTTATTGGTTTTATATAGAATTTAAGATAATTTTGAACATAATTCCTAACAATATTCCATATTATATTATCCTTTTTAAATATATTATATAGACCTAAGACCCAAAAACATAGTGATGGAATTATGGTTTCATATATTAGCATTAAATAGTTTATATGAATATGTGCATGGAAATTTTGATGGAAAGTTATGTTTAATTATGATGGTTTCCTTGTGTACGTATTTTGTGAAATTAACTTGTTTGCAAAAAAAATTGGAACCATGATACACAACTATTGCAGGATGAACCCGTAGCAAAAGGGACATTGAATACCATAACAGGGGATGCTGCAGAAACAGTTGAACATGGTGGTTATTGGTTGAAGGGATTTAATGTAGATAGAACGTGTGTTATCATAAACAGTTAATAAACATTAAAGAAGAGGTCTTTTTTGATATGGAACTTTGACAGATGGACGTATGATTGAATGTAATCTATTTTTCAACAGAGTTCTAGTTTGATAGGGTTCTCTTTCTTTTCATTCATAGGTTGAATTATTCCAAACCTTGAATCCACACTCTAGATATCTAGAAGTGGAATTAATGATTTCAATTAAAGTTGTTGCTTTCAATAAAGACTCCCTTAGTTTGTATATAACTGTTGGTTGAGTTTGTAGTTTAGTTAGTTAGTTATTCACAAGTTATACTATCTGTTATTTTTCAATTGAAACATGAATCTATAGAATGGTTAAAATCCAATTGTGTAAGAGTGTTTTGTAATCCTTCATCTTATGCAATAAATGGAGATAAAATCATGAGATGCATGAAATCTATTAGTTAGATTGGGTTCAGTTAAGTGGGAATAGTTACTTGAGAAGGCCACTCAAGGTATTGTTCTTCACTTCATCTTTCAGTTATTCATTTATGTTGATAGTTAATATTAGTTTACTATTGTTCATGAATTGTATGCAAGTAATTGAGATTTCATTTCTTGCTTATTACAAGTGAATGCTTAGGAACATGCATGCAATAATTATTAGTAATACTTTGGAGGATAGTTTAGTTGAGTTAGTAAATTGATCAAGTTTTTAGTTCGCATAATATCATTTTATTAGCAATAGTTTAGTTACAACCTTTACTGAAGGTACCCGTAGCAACTAAGTTTTAGTTATACTTTTACTAATTTATAGTTTTTATGAATTTCTAGCAACTAGAATAACTTTAGAAGGATAGTTTGGGTAGTTAAGTCCATGAAGGCATATATAATGCTACACCATCATATTCTTACACATCTTGGTTGATGATTTAATGTAGTCTTAAGCATTATCAAGTGGACTGTTTAGTTAGCTAACCATTTGAATTGAGTGACCTTCACCAAGTTTACAAGATATTAGCTTAGACTCTACACTTATCAATGCCTCCATCTGAACCAATATTTTTCTTGAACACCCATTTGCAACGAACATGTTTCTGTCCTTCAGGAAATGCTACAAGATCCAATGTATCATTATTTTTTAAATATTTCATTTCTTTATCCATAATAATCTTCTAGGATTTTGCATCATTCATACCTAATGCCTCTTCTACAGATCTAGGTTCATCCATGTGTTAGTATTCAAAGAAAAAACACATCTCCAATCATTAGGTATATACCTTTCAGGTGGTTGTCTATGCCTTGTAGACCTACAAAAAAGTCGAGTTGGAGGTTCTTCCTCCTCTTCTAAAGATTTAGAGCTAGATGAGCTCTCCTCAAATTCTTGTCTATCCATGGGCCTCAATTCAACTTTCTCAGGTGTAGAAGGAAAATGAATCACATCTTCTTGTTTACTTTGTTCTAGCTGCAATGCAATAGAAAAAGGCTTAGTTTATCTAAAAATAACACTTCTACTATGTATTACCTTTTGTGCAACAGGATTCCAAAGCTTGTATCCTTTCACACCATAACTATATCCAATGAAGATACATTTCACAACCTTGTTCTCCAACTTTGTTCACTTCTCCTTTGGAACATGTGCATATGACTCACAACCAAAAATTCTAAGATGTCTTAATGAAGGCTTGCGACTCGACCATGTCTCTATAGGCGTCTTATCAACAAGAGATGATGTTGGAGACCTATTAATCAAGCAATAGTGGTGGGCAACAAATTCAACCCTAAAACCATTGTCTCCAGGGCCAACACCACTCTTAACATACTCCTAGCCTCTCCCATCTGTCTTGTTCATTCTTTCTCGCGATTCCATTCTGCTATGGAGAATACAAGCAAAGTTGTATTTCTTATCTTATGAATACCAAAAATCTTATAGAATATATCAAAATCATTAGAGCAAAATTCAGTCTACAAACTCAACCATTGCTTTTAAATTCTTAAAAATCAATCAAAACTTTTGTATCACTCTTAGGAAAATATACTCCATGTCCTACTATAAATCATAAAATAAATGAAACATAATATGGGATTTACTAATCAAGGAACATCTAATGTGACCAAACACATCAAAACTACTAAGATCAATACACCACAGATTTTATGAGAACCTTCGAAAGTAAAACTTAACACAATTTTGTTTTCCATAAATGTAATGTTTCACAAAAAATTGAAATCAAGATTACAATTAGACTAAAAAAATTCAACAAGCTATTTATATTTTTCTGTCCTTAGACCTCTTTTCTCTAATGTGGCCAAGTTTTTGGTGTCATAACATAGTTTTCTCTATGGGTAACTTTGACTTAGAAGAAAGAGCCCCCTTGGGTACCCAAAATCCATGACCATCTGTTGAAGGTGAAACCCTCACTTCTTCCACATACTTACTTTTCACAAAATTACTATTGCACTCAACAATGCATGCATCAATATTATACAACTGCCATGTCTAACACCTCTAGCATTCAATTATATTAGCTCTAAATCCATCTTGTATCCTATATCAAAAAATACTACTTGCACACCTTCTCATCTATTAGTCACCCCTCGTATAACTAACCATATGCAACATACCATTAATCCTTTTTATTCTACCATCAGGAAACTTGTTTTTAACTTTACCACGAGCAACAATGTCTAAATGAGAATCATCACCCAAGTACACCTTACCTCCATCAAATTCTTCATATTCTTAAAACCAATCTCTATTAAAGGTCATATGAAAAGATGCACCTAAGTCAATTAACCTTGCATCATTACTTGTACTGTGATACTGTGCTGCAATAAATGCATTTCCACCATCTTCCTTTCTTAGACTTAGATCCATAACCAATTATCTTCTTTTGGCTTCTTTTGCATTCTTACTTAACGGTCTTAGTCTTACTGTAGTACCAACAAATAACATTGGACTTTCTAGGAGATTTAGATCTCCCTTTGGACATGGATTTGTCACACTTCTCATTCTTCTTTCCTTTTTCCTTAGGTCTTCCATGAAAATTTAGGGCCTCTTTAGTAGTGATGGATACCTTCCTTCTCATCTCTTTGTATAAAAAGAACTCCACCACATCTCCAAATTTCAAAATTACAAAAGTACTCCTAATAGCTATAATAAGAGGAAATTTCAAATTTGAATTAGAAAGAACAAAGAAAGATCTAACATTTCTCCTCCTCATCCATTTTGACACCAACTAATGCCAATTGACCCACCAACATATTGAATTCTTCTAGGTGGTATGTGATTCATCCACCCTCTTCCATTCTCAAGTAATACAACTTCTTCCTCAAGAAAATATTATTCACTAAATATTTTTCCTGATACATCTCACCAAGCTTCTTCCATAGTTTTTACGCAGAGGTTTCTTCATGGAAATTAATTGAAATAGATTCTTCCAAGCACAATATGATTAGGCCCTTTCATTTATGGTCCATAACATCATATTGAGCAGATTGAGGTGGACAAGCAAGCCTTGAAACATTCTCTAATCAACAACATCCTTCCACAAATCTTGATCTATCAATAGATCCTCCATCTTTCCACATTTCAAAATTATTTCCAAAAATTAATCCACCTTTAATCTCCCCATGAATCAAGCATCTGAAAAATTCCTGCAACAAAATCACAAAGTATCTTCTTCACAAGCTCCCACTCAAAACTAGATTTGTTCAAAAACTCAACAACCCACAACTAAAACCAAAGGTGATCAGGCTCTAATACCACTTGTAAGGAAGCTAAGGTAGTGGAACAACTTCCTACATTAATCTTGAGAGGAGGATAATGGATTTTTTTTACAGATCTTTAACAATTACAAAAACTTAAATAGAAATAAACACAAATATCATGCATACCACAACAAAGTGATTTACGTGGGGAAAACCATTTTGAGAGAAAAACCTCACACTCCAAAAGCTGCCCAATATATTATTCAAAAATCATAAAGATTACAATATACTTGGAGAGCAAGCTCCTCACGAGAGTATCACCACCAGAGATTCAGAGACAACACGACTGCTATCGGACTCTCAAATTACATCATTGTCTACAATTGTAGTACAACACCCTCATAAAATAGGGTTACCTTCTAGGGCAAGATAGACCAAAAAAAATCCATCATTAGATCTAAAACCTAATAATTAATGGTTTAGATTTATAATGCATCATTTATTTAATGTATGTCAGCCATTTTAAGAGTTTTCTGAAAAATTTAACAAAAAATTCTTTACACGCATCCCACTCCTCCCCTTGCTACCATTGTATATTACACCTATCAGTGTAATTAGGAGTTTTCTGAAAAAATTAACAAAAAATTCTTTACTTGCATCCCACTGCTCCCCTTGCTGCCATTGTATATTACAACTATCGGTGTAACTAGGAAATATATATATATATCCTATCAACAATAACCTTTATATAATTGCAAGGTTGAGACAATTTTCCCAATAATATGTACATTATCATATTCAATCCGACAATCTTGCATTCATAATCATAGCATGATATCTATACCATTTCTCTCTTGTGAAAATTAATTTTGTCTTGCAAGTGATCCTATGGTGTTGAGGAGTTCATCATGAACTCCTACAAGGGGAACATAAAGTGTGTCCAACTTGGGGTACAAAGTACACCTAAGATTGTCATGGCTAGGGCTGTTGTATATGTTGAGTAGTTATTATGAAGCATGTTGTATACATGTTGAGAAAATACTTTGGAGTATTTTTGTATACATGTCGAGCAATTACTCTGGAGCATGTTCATATTGAGTAATTACTCTAGAGAATGGTGTGTACTTGTGTTGAGCATTGTTATGTTGAACCAACACTTGTGTAGAGAAAATAGTGTGTTGTGTTTCGAAAAGAACTATTTTCTCCTAGATTGTTCCATAGCAAGAGCCAATACCATTCATATCTTCCTAGGGTGAGAATGAACTTTCCAAGACCTATGATTTAGTTAAGTACTAAACTCAATTCCTAGATTGGAGTTGATTTAATTGAATTCTTTAATGATGTTATTTCTTCTCTTTTAATCATATTTGTATTTTTGAATGCCAATTTATGTATTTTTGATGATTTTTTAATGCTCTTAAGTCTTAAACTAGATAACATTGATTGATTAACATTTCTTATGCATTTGTATTTAATTTATAGTTAAATAATTTATAATCGTTAAACTTAATAACATTAATAAATCCACTGCCAAATATATATGTTAAAATTATTCAATTTAATACTTGGGAAAACGTAGTGTTATATTTGGTATCAAAGCCTAATGATCAAGCCCTCCTATCTTTGGAATTTTTATTATGTTTTTACTAACCAACCTTTAATAAATACATAAAATATTAACATTATATTTAAGGATGAGAACCTTTATCTTTTGACAAAGAGTGTAACTAGTGGAAGAATGAAAAGATACACTGAAATTCAATTTACATTACCCACAATAGATTATAAAAAATAAAAAATAAAAAATAAAGTCCATATACTTCCGTCAAAAGACTCCATCACTTCGCTCTATCTCCTCTATAAATTATTCAAATCAATCAACAAAAACCTTAGTAAAGTGAAAGTTTAGATTTTTATCAATAGTTGAAGATACTTTTGAATTATCCTTTGTCTAATAGTAGTCTAATTTTGTAAGATCAAAAAAATCAACACAAAATTTATCTTTCAAGCATAAAAACTCGTTCATTCCTCATGTGTTAGTTCATCATCTAAAAGAAAATTAGATAAAACTTTAGTGGAATAAAGACAAATGAAATATTGTCCCACATACAGATAATAGTATGATATAAATGACTAAGACAAAATTATTATATAAATTTGAAACTAGATTCTACATAAACTATTAAAAAAAATTTAGTAACCAAATTTGATAAAGTATTGAACGGCATTTTTATGATTTATAATCAAATTACGAAAAGCTTAAGTATGATAGAACAAACTAACTTAACAACAAAAATTTAGTAACCAAATTTGATAAAGTATTGAATGCCATTTTTATGATTTATAATAAAATTAAGAAAAGCTTAAGTATGATAGAACAAACTGACTTAACAACAATTCAAGTTAACATCACAAAAAATAGAGAAATATGAGTCACCATTCACTAGTTCATAATTTTAGTCATTCCACTAACTATCACGATGGACACTTCATACATTTCATTTGACTAAGGCTAACTTTATTTAACTTCTCAATCTAAAAGCATCCATCTCTAATTCTCAAAAATTAGAGAAAAAGGAACGTGTAGTACATAAATAAACTATTTATGAGATACACTTATGTTTTATTCCTATAAAATAACTTTCCTCGCATATGCTTAACCTTTATACTTATAAAGGAAATTTCCTTGTGAGAACTTTTATTAGTCAATTTCTAGGAATAAATATTTTAATTATTATTCTAGTCAGGTCATAATTTTAATTAAACCAATATTTTCCCTTGTATGATAATAAAGGAAATACTAGACCTAATGTTTTCTTATGAACATACCAAGAAATATTAGACCTAATGTTTCTCGATGCATGTTAATATTTTACTATCATTGTTAAGATACCGAGAAATATTACCATGTTCTATTGTACTTTGTTAAATTGGACTTGATCAACCCAATAACTTTGTACATGTATCTTATAGAGTATTGTATAGAAGAGGTCTCTTTAGTATATTATATCAAGTCACTAATTACCCAAGAGTCTATGAGGTGTTATGTGTTGAAAGATATTTTTAGGTATTATTAACACCATGTTGATAACAATAAACAAATTTATATTTCAATTCTTGTTTGAATTAAAATTTGTCCCAAAAATTTGTTTCAAAGACTATGTGAAAAGATATGAATTATTTTATAGGTAACTTTGTACCTATTTTAATTCAATTATACTTGATGTATACGAAAATAGGATACTCATGTAGTTAGGAATGCATGATTATCATCTTAGAATATATTTTGAGTATATAGGGTAAGTGCAAGAAGATGGGTCCACAAAGAGGGGAGGTTTCATACAAAAAATAGGTTGAAAGGATCAGGGACCCAAGCCTCAGATTGGGATCCCATTCCTAAATGGGTACTCGTTCTAAAAATAGAATAGGTACCCACTTTAAAATGGTTACCTATTCTATTTTAGAATGGGCACCCATTTTAAAGTAGGTACATGTTCTATATTTAAAATAGGTACCTATTTTAAAGCAGGTACCCATTTTAAAAAAATGAAATCCCAACCCGCATTTTGATTTGGTTTAGGCTCAGGAAATGCTTGGTAACCTAACCCTTAGCCTTGGACATACGACTAAAAGATTAAGGCAATGTCAGGAGAAAAAATTGAATTTGACAATATAGCTGATGAGTTTTTCAGAATTGGTTTATGAAATTAAAACCCCTTATAGATCATGATGTCTAGTTTTTAAATATGTATTATTTTTTATGATTGGATTAATTTTTCTATTAATTTCTAAGGAAATTGATCCATAAACTTGAAATTTCAGGCATTTTTATTTTTTTAATAAATTTTAATTTGTTATTTTTTTGTAAAAAATTATACGACATCAATCTACAACAAATCTCTACACAATGAAAAATTCAAAAAATGATTAGTTCAGGTCAAATTATTCTGCCTATACACAAGGGTTTTTAAAAATAACAATTAGGGCCAATAAAAATTAATAAAAAAATATTTAGATAAAATTATAAAAAAATATCCTCATCAATCTTTAGTTTGTTACACATCTTTCCCAAAAAGAAATTATAAAATTACTTTTATTTAGGTTAAATTATTGTCTATACATGTGCATGGTATGGTCCTAAAAAGTGACTTTTAAATAGTGGTTTTTATACATGCCCATTAAAAATTAATTTGTATCATCTGGGTATTAAAATAAATTACATATTTGGAAACTAAATTCAAAATACTAAATTTCATATTAGTGAATTTTTAAGATTCAATGTGTAAGTGCTTCAAAATTTTAGTCCAACTGTGACAAATTCTGAAAATTAAGAAAAACACTTCCACTTTTGAACATTTTGTGGACCCTACTTCTTACACATGCCCTATATATTATATGTAGTTCATCGATGAATGAATACATAGTATGGGATATGCATGTCATTCACTAGGTAAATGTGATGTCAACACATGATAATAATTTTTATAAATTAAATGTTGAAGTTATGTAATCCCCCCACCACGAGACCCTAGAGGACTTCGGTTAGATTATTGTTAAGTGTTTCATATATGCAACAATGTGTTTAATGAACTTCAAAAAAAAAAAATTGTTCCATTTTAGGTGTTAGTGTGTTGTCCTCTAGGGTCTTGTGGCAGGGGCATTACACATGGTATCAGAGCCCAAGTTCAAACACTGGGTGCTCTAGGTATATCCAAGAGCCCATTAAGTTGTGTTAGTTGCTTAGATTTTAAGTTTATGTTTTCCCTTGTTGACCTCATATAATACCCTGAATTTTTCCTTGGTGGTGTCTGTGTAGGACTATGCCTAGAGGTTGGGGTCAAGGTCGAGGGCATGGTAGAGGTCATGATGGTGGCTATGGGGCCAATCGCTAGGACTCTCCTCCCCCGAGTTTCCACAAGTCGGATCGTGAGGAACAACATGGTTCACAGAATAATTAGGGAGGTGGAGGACAAATTCAGATCAACCAGGATTGGAGGGTGCATAGTTGCGTCACTGACTGGAGGAGGTTCTTGCTCGTCTTGGTCTGAGGCCGAAGGGTGAGTAGTTAGTGATTAGAGAGAGATAGATCTCCCAGGAGGAGAGAGATTGTTGTTGAGTAGGATGCCATATTAGCTAGTCATATGAGGGACCTTCTTCGAGCATGTCCTCTGAAATTTGATGGGATTGGCAGTGGATTAGAGGCAAAGACCTGGTTAATTGATTTGAACAGGTGTTTTACTATGCATCCATATGGTAGCAATACCAAGGCCAGGTGCACTATTTTGCATCTTCGAGGCTTTGCATCCACATGGTGGCATCTAGAGGAGAAAAAGCTCCATTTGGATATAGATTCAGTATCATGGGAGATTTTCTTAGAGAGATTCAGAGCTCGGTTCTTGTCCAACCATTGATGACAACGTCGTGCAAACAAGTTCCATGAGCTGAGACAAATGGTGATGTCAATTGAACAATATGAGCAAAGATTCTATGAGCTTAAGCAGTATGCTGGCATTGGAGATGATGAGGGTATGTTAGTACACCACTTTATCAAGGGCTTGAATGCTCGTATTAGCAGTGGCGTTCAGGTGTTTGAGCCAAAAACCTTGGAGGTAGTTGTGGAGAAGGCTCAGATAGTTGAGGAGAATTTGGCTATGGCTTTAGGTGGTTAGACAAGGTTCGGATTGGTAGTGCACCTCTGTTAGGTTTCAGCTCTTAGGGTGGTCAGACTCAGTCAACAAGTCCATCTAGGAGTCAAAAGGCACTCTCTAAGGGTGGACAACAGTAGCAACGACCCTCATAGTCAAAACATAACAACTCTTAGTCTCGATAGGGTGATAGGTTTAAGTTTGGGAGAGATAGAAATTGGAGGCGAAACAAGTGTTACCACTCTGATAAGCTAGCCCAGAGTTCACAATCTATAGTTAATAGGGGAAATGTTCAACAGTCTAGTGCACCTCTAGGTGGTAGAGGTTTTGGAAGAGGTACATGGTGCTTCTCTTGTGGCCAGTAGGGTCATATTGCTCGATAGTGTCCTTAGAAGGGCACATTTGGATTTACTCATAAACCAGCAGCTTCAGAGCCAATAGTAGGGGATGTAGGTAGATCACACAGAGTTTTTGCTGTGGTTGATAACCACTAGGCCAAGCACTAGGGTATAGTGGTTGAGACATCAAGTGTGGTTGAGCACCATGTAACCAATATGATACATCCATAACATTTATTCAAAAGAGATCATTGAATCTATTCATTTAATTACATATACAATAACATCTGTTATACAATCCATTGCATAATAGAGTTCAACTTTAGTTTACAACATTACATTTATACATTTGAATATCAATATCTCCTCATATACATGCGAGGAGTGTACAACAAGTATGATACATGATACATCAAATTATGAAACAATACAAGTACAAGAGTAACAATCCACTTGTGCTGGTACAATGTAGAGGTCTTCAATCTAGGAGAAGTCATCACAATCATGAACAAGGAGAGGGGACCCAATGGAGAACAATGCACTTTCCACCCAACCATGTGGAACTCAAATGTCCACCCCCTGTGCTAGTAGATAGAAAAGGGTCCCACCATCACAATTAGGCAAAAACCCCAGATTATGCCTGAAGGGCCTTGTTCCGTTGTTTGAATTGTTATTCACACCTCGCTGAAACCCCAAATTCCTAGGATTGTGTCCTTGCCAACCTTGATCACCCTTCCCGCCATTTGGACAATGATGATAATTTTATTTTCACCGCTTATTCCTCTATAGCCTGGGACTCACTTGATTTCATTGATTTGGAGATACTTCCAAATCGGCCTCATGGGCGCACAACACCTGAGGACCACCTGTGTCCACTGTCACTCCATTATCCTTCTTTTCCGCGATGTGATCTTTGCAATCCTCACCGTTACACACCACCTCTATGAAATTTCACTCTTTTTCTGCTCCTTTGCACTCCATAGACTCTTTATTCAAAGAAAATCTATACTTGTACTATAAGTACTTGGAGGAATTTTGAGGAAAAAATCTTAGATATAAAATTAAAAATAAGATATGAGTTAATAGATATGAAGGAACCCTTTGATGTTCTTAGTGTTCTACTAAATTTTGAGTGTTTATTAATTGTGATGAAGTATTTGATTCATAAAAATACAAGCTTGTATTATACAGAGAAGAAAACATAGTACATGTACTATTGTACGTAGATATGAAGGGAACCTATTTGAGAAAGTAAGATAAGAAGAATATATAAATGCAAAAGATAGAGACAAGGGATTATAATGATTAGGGAAGATTCATAAAATAGAAAATAATGAAGACTCAAATTCAAAAGGAGAGTTAAGTGTAGAGATAATCAACCATAGTAAAAATAGTGAAGATGAAGTAGAAGCCTATCTATTGAATGAGCTAGACAGAAGAACAAGAAGAGTTTTAGGTGATAAAAGAGTGTATATCCAATAAAATCTTGATAAATTAATAGGGAGAAGTACCATAGATAAATAAAATACATCAAAAATCCATATAACTTATTGTATAACAAGAGGGATCTTGCACATAAAACTATCACTCTACTAAGAAGTTGGAGAGACCTCCTAGGATACCTAGAAAGTATGTAAATAATATTTGAAAGAAAGGAACTTAGGAGGGAGGTATTGGAAGATACTTTGGTGTGCAATGCAAGGTAAAAGAACAAAGTTGTGTCACACTTTTGTCCAACTGAATATTTTCAAGTGAAGTAGTTTTTCCCTAAATAGTTTTGGATAAAATAATTTCACTTGAAACCACATGGTGTATACAAGGCACATATAGTTTCAAGAGAAACCCTTTTGCCTAAAACTATAAAATAATTTTTTTTCTATTAAAAATTTGAAATTCGACTAAACTTATGTGTAAGTTTTTAGGCAAAAAAGTTTTGGGAAAAAGTGTTTTAGGAAAAATCATTTCTACCAAAACTATCTATGTGGTTGCTTAACACCTCTTTTGAGGTAAATTTTAAAAAACTTCAACTTCAACTTTGAATTTCTCCAACTAGGGGTAATCTCATAAAAATCTAAAAATACCCTTTTGTAGAGCTTAGAGTCTAAAATCCATAAATATATTAGTTTTATTATTTTTTAAATTTACTATAATTAGGTTTTTACAATAAAAAGTGATGCTGATAAGAAATTAAAATATAAAATAATTTTATTTTTTTTTGAAAAATACATGGTGCATTAGAGGAAAGAATTTTCTTCAAAAGTGTATAATTTGTTTTAAAAAATGCTAAAAAAATTAGACAAAATTTGACACTCCATGAGAACTGTGATGTTTTGGTGAAGTTTCATTTTAAAACATTATTACAAAAAAATATTCATTGTTTTTTTCATGCACTAGATATTGAAACTAGCTATTTGGGAAAACAAATTAGGGAAAAAAATTGCTTGCTTCTTTTTTTGTGATGTACCATTGACCTCACTTTTTTCTGAAATTTTCAGCAATTCAAATTATAATCTTAAATTTATAAAAATATATATCAAACCGATTTAAAAAAAAATGAAAAATTACAAGCATAAACTTCATCAAAATGTTTACACTTCATTAATTTACATCATTTTGAAATTCAAAACATAAATATGTGGTCAAAGTTGATTTTTTAAAATCTGTGTTGGTCATGTCCTTTATAAAAGTGTGTCACTTTGTGATTTTAACCTACAATAAGGTGTTAGTACCAAATTTCCCACGCGGAAATCATTTATAGTGTTAATAAAAACAAGTATTTACCTAGAGAGCTAGTTTGGGAAATTACAAAGGAATATTGTAGTATCTTAGACCCATGGAAATACCTAGACAATTTTATCTAAATTTGAGATGCTATGAGGGAGTATGATGAATAGATCCATGCATATTTTTTCTATTGTAATTTAGTTCCAATCATAAAAACTAGTATATGAACCAAGAAAAGAGTAGAAACAATAATATAAACTATGATACAAGATAATCAGAAGCTTTCACAGCTTACCATGGCCTCAAATTAGCTCATTCAAAAGGGTTCAAAAGAGTGTGGCTTGAGGGATAATCTCTTAATATTATAATTTCTCTAAAAAATTTGCAACCTTTTTGTTGTTCTATTGAGCATCTAATTAGGGACTCCATTGCTATTCTAAAGAACTTTGATGCCTACTTTATATCCCATATTTACCAAGAGGGTAATAGGGTTTCCGACCTCTTTGCTAACTTAGGGGTGTTGGGGGTAACTAGTGAATGGGGGTCTTTTGACACGCTCCAGTTCAATGTTCAAAACATCATTTCCCATGAGTATCAATAACCTTGTTATGATGATGAATTTTATGTTTACGAGGTGGTGTATCTCCTGAGTTGTTATTCTTATGATTCCCGAGGATTACAACAAGCTTGAGCTTATGTGGCCGTTCTAGTCTATGATTACTGTCTGTATTATCAAGTGGCAACTTACATGGTTTTATGGTGTTTTCTGGACCATTCTCTCCCATTTTTGGTGGGGTTTTATGGTTATCTTGTTTTTGGAGCTTCATCTATCTTGGTGTATTTCAAAGTACTCTATGCTTTTCTATCTGGTGAAGATGGGGGGAAAGAAGTTGGGTTGAGCCTGTTTATTGTGATGATATAAAAAAACTAGAGGGTGTGGACTATTCTTATGAAAAGTGGTGTCACCTAGTATATTGAATTCCTCCATGGGTTTGATCCTTAGATTTCCAAGGTATTCATGGTAGGGTGGAAGAATAGGGTTTTGGTTGTGAATGGGGTCAAAATTGATATCTCTAAAGATTTCATTGCCATGATTTCCAGTTTGTCCACTAATGGAAAAAAGTTTTACAGGGACAAGAAGACCTTTGATGCTAATCTTAATGTCTTCTTTGAAGACAATGAGGGATAATTTGGTGAAAACATCTTGCGGTGGCTATGCCAAAAATTCTATCAAATCTATATGGGTCGAGAAAGATGAAGCAATAATGAGGTACTTCACTCTTGATAGGCAATTTACCTCTTTTTTTGGGTATCATTTTACGCTTCTTAACCATTTTAGGCATAAGCAAGTATATATTTCCCATTTTAGCTTTTGGGTTCATTGGAAAATGGTATTAAAGAGGTTAGAAAAAATCCTTGAGCCCCTATTCTTCATGAAGGTTTGATTATGCTTATAATGGAGTATGCCAAATCATTCTCTGTTCCTTTGAAACCTAGGAGAATTTTGAAGACTAGCCATGATAAAGATGTGGATTCTAGGTATGATATTGGCATGAAAGATGAGGATGCTCAGATAGGTGTTAAGGATTATGTCGAGCCCTCGATGGAGGTGTTTTTAGACCCCTCGATGGAGATTTGGAAAGCCAAGAAGACCCAAAAGAAAATTCATCAGCCCTCCCAATTGGAGGATTCCTTTATTGGTAGTGATGATGAGGAGTATAACCATCCTCCTGTTAATAAGAAAAGGAAGGTAGTTAAGGGGACTTGAGAGGGTGAAGAGGAGGTGCCTTGGACTCCTAGGAAAAGAAAAAGTATTTTGAAAGTGTTTGGTTAGGGATGTGCAAAGGTGGAGGTGTCTGATACTAAGGCTTGTGAGGATAGTGAGGAAACATCATTATTTATATTGTTAAGAGATTGAGTCTACCTTTACCTAAGTATTTTGGGAAATTGAAGAGCACTAGGAAAGAGAGTGGTAAGGGCTGTGAGGTAATTGAGAAGCCTATTAAAATAGTTCATAATGGTGGAGAGGAAGTGACTTCGACAACTAAGAAGAGAAAGACCATGGTGTTTGTTAGTGGCAAAGCTAAGGTTTTTTCTTCTAAGAAAAACAAAGTGGCTTATAAAGTGTTTTCTGATGTTAGGAAGCTTGATGTTGTGAACCAGTCAGCTAAATGTTTTAAAAGAATGGGTTTATCCCCATTATGTTGATGGATATGTAGGGGAAGGAGGAGTAGGCTCTCAAAGGAAAATAATCCATGGAGGAACATGTTGATAATCAGGAAAACCCCATTCCTAATTTTGTTGAAGATTTGAACATCTTTAATTGTAACATAAAGGATATTCTTAATGTTCTGGCCTTAGATAGGGTAGGTGCTTTTAACTACTTTAAACTCTTTAAATAGTTTTTTACTGAACTGAACCAATTGAGCATAAAGATTTAGGCCCTACAAGACATTATTGAGATGAATTCTACTGAGAAAGGAACTACTAATCAAGATAATGGGATGATGGAGATCATCAATATGGTTTCTAATGATGTCATTAATTTTAAAGATGATCATGAAAAAAAGATCTCAGTTTGGAGGAAAGAATTATGTCTATGAAAATATTGATCAATTGGTTAAGATCAATAGTGTTTTGGGCCTTACCCTGCTCAGTGATGAAAATTGGAATGATAAGGATGGGAGTAATAGAGCTAAGGATGCGATTATTGGAGGTGAAGGTGTCAATAAAGGAAAAAAGGCGACTTCTAATTGCTATTAGTGTAAGGAAAATCAGATGCGGAAAACAATTCTCCTAACGTCAATACCTCAGGAAAGAATGCAAATACACTTTAAAATTTACAATTACAGTCAAGTTAAGATGCACTATGAAACAGATTACAGAAATAGAGTTTTGACAATCACACAAGAACACTAGATATATGTGGGAAAACCCTTGCGAGAGAAAAACCCACAACACCAAGAGAAAT